>JAVQJD010034285.1:0-34104 GCA_036023655.1 Nannoperca australis | reverse complement strand
TGATACAGGTTGTATGTGTTTTAATTGACATAAATATGTCGAGTTAGGAACACTTAGTTTGACCCGTACAGATAATGTATCTTCAGCATACCTGGAGTATGGTGGATTTAGCTTCATAGCTCACCTGGGCTTAAGACAATTTTAATTCATAATTGCATGGGCATCATTTATTGCACTTGTTTGATGTTTTTTTTCCCCGAGAGCAAAGAGTGACAGCCCTTCCAGAGGACTTTTTTTTACCTTATTGTTTAACCAACCTGTGTTTTGCTGTCATACATACATTAAGTTGCAAGGTTCTGGGTATAGTTTGAGTGAACTTTATAGCTCAATCTTTTACCTCGAGTCTCCTTCACTTCTGGATCTGTGCCACTATGGCTCATGTTACATTGGTGTTTTCACCATTGGAAGAAATAAATCATCCAAACATTCATTTTTGTGTTAGTTTTCTTTCTGCAAACAAACCAAAGACCGACATCTTACAGCAGTTTGGAGAAGGAAACAACCCACACACCACAGGTGAGTTACTCCACTAAATAATAATCAAAACTAATGAGACAGTGAGTGCAGAAGATATGTGCATGCTGTGGACGCTGCCCCGCCCTGCAGAAGTTACACTGAAAACTGAGAGCTTCTATAAATAGTTTTGCCTAGCAAAGCACAGACTCTCTTTAAGGAATAGAAACTAATGCAGCAAGACGTTTGTTTAAAAATGATGGACAATGCTGTCACAAAAGCAGAAGTATCTGGAATCATTAAACAGTGCAGGAGTTGCATGCTCGCATTTCAAAGTAAAAGGAAACAAAATTAAGGACCTTAAATAATTCAAATTTTATTTATTGAAGCAAAGCAATCAATAAAACAGACCTGACAGAGTAGTCTCACGATGAGTTTTCCATTCGCCTAAAGCTGATTCAGAATATCACTCAAGAAATATAGAGTCGTTATTCATACAGCCGTATAACCTCAGCACATTTCCCTTGACATAATTTTCTGATTTATGTGTGAGTTTTGACAAAGCTCCATGATCTCATTACAGCGCTGCCAGTTGCAGCTAACTAGGGGTTTCGTTTAGCTATCACACACGGGAATGTATCCACCATACTGTAACAACAGTTTCCTGATTAAGCTTTAAAAAAAGGTAGCACATGAAAATGCAAATACATCTTTTAGTACACACAAAGAGGACAGGCAAAGGCTTTAAAGCACACCAATGAAGAGGGCCATAAACCGTATAAAAACTAATTTCAGGTAAATTTGACACATTTTACCACATGATACAAATTCCAAAGTCAAAAAGGTTTGAATCCCTCTCACTTTCAATTGATTATAATTTTATTTATTTATTATTATAATCACTCTTGGCCAAATGGAGAAAGGGCTGGTTTGTGTAAATGTACATACATCCTGGTTGTCGCCGTCTATAAAGAACAACCTCCATCAACTAAAAAAAACAAAAAAAACAACTCACTAATTCACTACTCTAGCATAAACAAAAGAAAAAAATACATAAACATAAAAAATTACAGGAAATAACATGTGAGACCTAATGGATACATGATCTGTGACTACAGAATACGTTAACAATCCAAAGAGAGAGTAGCAAATGAACGTCCAACTTGGAAAAATGCCCGTGTTGGGAGAGCTCGTCTTATTCATTCGGATTTGGGTTGGCATCCGGATACTGAGAGAGGTCAAAAGTAAGCACTTTGCTAATGACACAATCTCCTTGCTGTGAGAGGAAGAGAAGGGAAATCAGTTAATACTTTAATCATATGTAAAGCAGATGTTGCCTAATGTGCATTTATTGTATTACTGGCAGGTTTCTGACAGGATATCATATGTTTTAATGATGCCATGTTTGAAACTAGATATATACCAAATATGACTTATTACGATGACCATCTGTAATACAAGTTATCTGCCAGAAAAGTACATTCATTCATTAACATGTATTCCTTTATATACAGTCTTCCCAGCTGTATATAACCATCATTTCATACTTTTTAATACCAATGCCTTTTTTGACGGAACTGAATTCAGTGTTTTTTAAAGACTTTTCAAGACCTGCAACTGTCAAAACTTCACGTGTTTTATTTATTTAGTATTTTGCACTGTATTTTGTATAGACAATATGGAGACACCCACCTCTGGATAAACGCCGATGAGCGAGTCTGCCTTGGTGTAGAATTCCTCCTTCAGAGAAATGACAATGGCCTGGAAGTTCTGCACCGACTGGTCTTTGATATAATTGGCCACCTTGAGGGTACAGAGGGAAATTGTGAGTTGTAGTTTGTATGTGATGTGATGAGCAGCAACAATAAAAAAAAAAAAAGTCCAGTCCAGGATTTAGATATCATTTCTGAACACACCTTGCCGATGTTAGTGTTGTCCAGTGCAGCGTCAATCTCATCCAGGACAAAGAAGGGGGCGGGTTTGTAGCTGGAGACGAGCAGGAGAGATGTTAACAATATTCCAATAGTGCAGACATCGTCATCAGCTTCAATGCAAATAAATACTTTGTACAGAGGCTCTTTTTAAAATCACACATTGATTCTCTGTTCTCTGTTGTTTCACCTGTGAATAGCAAAGAGCAGAGCCAGGGCAGCAACAGTCTTCTCTCCTCCAGACAGGTTGTCCATGGGCCTGAACCTCTTCCCTGGAGCCACGCAGTTATAGTTGATGCCATCCAGATATGGCTCCTCCGGGTTTTCTGGGCCCAGGAAAGCCTACAGAAGAGGGACAACGTAAAAGTTCAAGTAGATGATCTGTGACTTGTGTGTTATCTGCAGTAGGATAACACATTTTGTACTGTGGCATTGAATCTATGTAGGAAATGGTTAAAAATAAAATAAAATAAAAAAAACACCTGGGCACTGCTGTTGCGTGAGAGGGCCTTGTAGATCTCATCAATGTTGGTGGCCACAGACTCAAAGCAGTTATTGAAACGGTCAAACCTTTCCTTCTTGATCTGCTCAAAGGCTTGCTTGGCCTTCTTGGCTCTCTTACGAGCAGCCTCGAACTCTGAGGGAGAGACCGAGACAAAATGAGATCATGCAGAGATTAAGAGCTCTAGAAAGGTACTTCGGCACGTGATTGGCAAAGGGCGAAAAAAGCAGGACATTTTACATTTTTACAATTTTATTTTTGATATTGAAACCTATTTTAGACCCTTATCAATAGATTTAACCTCAGAACTGTTCAGTGTTAGCCTAGCCATAAAGAAAGAAATGATCTCAACCCTCCCCCCCCCCCATTACATTTTTTATGGAGCTGCACAAATCGTGGGTACGGAAATACAGAATTCTGAATGAATCCGGGGAAGGAAAATAAATCACATCCCCACGTACTGTAAACCTGCACCACTGCCTTTCTCTCTCTCACTAAATCCCAGCCTCTGGTCTCTCACCATCACTGGTCTCTTGGAACTTGTCCCTGACACTTTCGAGCTTCTCCATGGCCTTCATGTTGGGTGCGCTGATCCTCTGTAGGATACTCTGCTGCTCGTTCAGACGCTGCTGCAGTGTGTTCGTCTCCGCCTTGATCTCTTCCTCCGACAGCGCGTCCTGTAGGAAGTCACACGAGACGAAACACATTTGAAGATTTCAGAATTTCAAGAGTAGCTTAAACTATAGTCATAGTCAAACTATGACTCTTTACTGCAAATTGAATGTATATTGTTAAGCATTTGCAACTGTGTGAGGAAAAGTGCTATATTATCATTATTACAGTCACAGTTAAACAGAATAAGGAGAGGAGGTCATGCTGGACTGTTTAAATGTAAGTCATTGGTGTCGTGCGGACCAGCTACCTTCAGGTCTTCAGACAGGTTGCTGTAGTCGATCTCTATGAGAGCCTCTTTAGCGAGAACAGTGCTGGACGTCCTCTGGCTGCTGGACTCATCTGTCTGGGAGCTGCCCTGGAATTTAAAACAAACAAAAAAAAGTGTAATTTTTCGTTTCAACCTCACTGGTATAAAAGTCTGAGCGTGTATGAGCGTGTTTGTGTGCACCTCTCCCTGGCTGATATCATCCATTGTTCCGGAACGAAGAGGCAACCTGATATCCTGCATCTTGCAGGCTTGCAGCAGGTTGTGACGGTCGCTGCGTTTCTGCTCCAGTTTGGTCTCAATGGCCGTCACCTCCTTCTGGAGCTGAGTCAACTCCCTGAAAGACACAAAAACAACATTTGTAGCACAAACCAACTCAAAAGGTAATAATTTACATTGATATGACACAAGAAATATGAAAGTTTATGGGCGCGTCTGCAGCCACTGACTTGTTGGCGCCACCCAGTTTTTTGCGGATCTCCTCCATCTCGTGGTTCTTATCGTTGACTTCAGACTTCTTGGTGAGGTGCTGGTTCTTTAGGTCCTGGAGTTGAGCCATTGTCTCATCAATGATCTTCATGTGTCTGTGCTCCTCCTACGGGAAAAAAGACACACAAGTGAGAATTTATTGATGATTCTTAGTTACTTGATGTCAAAAATGAAGGACAAAATAAAGTAAGTAAAGTTTTCATCCTTCACTTTTATGTTTTTACCTTTTTTAGTCGCTCTATTTCAGCCTCGTCCTTCTTGACGGTCTGCTCCCACATCATCACTTTCTCTTGGTCCTCCTTCAGCTGATTCTTCTCATAGTCTACCTGGATACCCAGACGGGTCTTCTGGGTCTCAAACTCAAGACTGAAGCAAAATAACGCGTGTCAGGTTAGACACACAGCAAACCTGCGAAAGGTTTAACTAAACAAAAAACGCCCTATTACTGAACTCACCGCTTCTTTGCAATTTCATTCTGCCTCTTCACCTTCTCCTCCTCAAACTCTCTGATGTTCCTCACTCCAATCTCCTTACAGAATTCAATAAACACCTCATCCTCCACCTGGAAAACAAAAACATGTATATATTACTGCAAAGCCACACATTTAGAGACATCTAACTGGACCTTCACTTCGTGTCCGCCTCACCAGGTTCATGCGGTCTCGCAGATCAGTGATCTCCCTCTCGCGGGACTGGATGATCCTCTTGATGTCGTTGATGCGAGGGCCAAAGTTTGCCAACTCACTCTCTAGCTTAGACTTCTCCTGCGCGACACAAATGAAACGTGTTTTAGTGCGACTGTCGCTTTAGCATCAACAAACAGGAAGAGGACAACACTGGGCTGTAACCAGGCCGTACCTGCATGTTGAGGGAGAGGTGGCGGGTTTTTGTCTGTTCCAGGTCACTCTGGGAGTACTTAAGTCTCATCTGCAGACCGTGGGCCTGAGACTGCACCTGACGCAGCTCTGCCTCCTTCCTCTTGGCCTTCATTTGCTCCTACAAAGAAAAACATTCAATACAAATGGGTTGGATGAATGGATGACATCGGCAAAACATTTTGAGATATCCTGATAACTGACCGAGACAGACAGAAAGGACCAGCTTTAAAATAATACAATTCAAGCACTTCTCAAGCACTTTCAAGACACTTAAACCAAACATTTCCAGACTCTCAAAACCTTTATCCTCACATCTAAATTGTTACTATAAGTCCCAGGAAAAAACAAATAAATAAGACGGATTGTTCAATTTCAAATAAACTATTTTTGGTTTACATGAGTGTTTGTGTAGATGAAACAGCAGATTATGTTGAGTATGAGTATAACTGAATTTAAGCATATTCCTAATCTTGAAAACATAATGGTTAAAATTAAGCACTTTCCAAACGTTCAAGACTTTGTACGAACCCTGAAAACCACACCCTCCTTGGTGGAGGTGTTAATAATTCAAGTTACCTTGAGCTCTTCAGTGAGTTTTTCTTTCTTCTCTTTGAGCTTGTCCACTGCCTTCTCATCCCAGCGCCTGGCCTTGGCCTTCAGGTCGCTGGCTCCTCCAGAGATGACTCCAGACTTCTGGAACAGAGTACCGTCCAGAGCTACCGTCTGTACACAGGGACACAAGGAGGGGTTAGGAGGAAAAGGAGACTAAACTCACATTTACCAAACCACCAGGCGAACATGCTGACTTTCCGATCTTTCCATCCTCATTACAAATGTTATAAAATACAATATATGTAACACCTCAGTTAGTGACGTAACTAAAGTTAAGCACCTTGTGTCTGTATGGCCCTCCGAAAGCAATCCTTCGTGCATCCTCTACGTTCTCACAGACCAGGGCGTTGCCGCATGCGTACTGCAGGGCTTTCTTGATGTGGGGAGGCTCATAGCGAATCACATCAATCACCAGTTTGGCTCCTCGAAGTTCTCTCAGTTTTTCATCTGTTGGTTTCACCTTTGAGAAGATAAGAGAAATGCATGTTGGGAATTAGTTTCAAAATAAAGCAAGTTAAAATTCCCATTGAGTAGTTTTTTGTGCTTGATATTGAGCAAGAAATCAATAACCTAACATGGCTGACTGCAAAGCTTAGATTGTAAACTATGAATCCAAATTAATGGTATTTTAATTAGTCACTGAAATGAATTAATACAAATTAAGTGGGTCGTTATTGGCAGTGTCAGACTGATAAAATATGTTTTAAAGGCAAATTCATTGTTGCTGGGGTTTTTTTTTATCTGACAACTGCAGTTCCATTGGGATTATATACTTCTAATTAGATACTACCTCCCTCCTCTTGTTTTCATTCAATATTGCCACTTTGATACTGTATTCTAACTGCTCCAAAAACTCTTGAGTACAGCTACAGTCTAGTATTCACCTCGAGGTAATCAAGAGGAAGGAAGGTCTCAGGCTCTCCTCTCTGCTCCTTGATGTATTGGATGCAATCTCTGCCCGTCTTCTCTGAGTCAACAATGATGGCGTCCATGTTCTTGCCCAACACCTTGGTCACAGCGATCTGATACTTCTTCTGAGTGGGCTGGCACAGGTCGATTAAACGACCATACTGAAGAAAGAGAGAGAACGCAGCGTATTTTTACGAATCAGTTTATTCAGTGCTTTCACGAAATGTAAGGAAGCAAAAACAACTGTAGTGATGCAAGAATAAGAAAATTAGATTATATTGTACTGGATCCTGTCACAGCTGCCTTACCACGGAGCCGGGGTAGAGTCTTTTGATGCTCTCCATGATCTCAGCCTTGCGCTGCTGGCGACTGTTCTCCTGCCTGTCAATTCTGGCGTCTCCCAGTTGCTCCATTACCTACAGCAAAAACCAATAATAAAGGGGGTTTGTTGTAGACTTTTCCACAGTTGACATTTTCACTTGTCAAACACAGGTGTAACTAACAGGATTAACAATAGGAGTGCCGGTGCTGGTATAGTGCATGTTGACATGGATTACTGGCACACCTAGCCAACATTTATTTCATTGGTCACACACGTGCTTTTCCCTGATATGTGAAACTGTCTGCAGGCAGAAACATCTATTCATTCACTACACTGCAGTTTCCTCCTGCTCACTTCCAGATCCTGATGCTGTGACTTTGTTGAAGTCTTGCTTAAGAACACTGTGACGAGGTAACGCGTGCAAACACAAAGTCAGTGTCTTTGTGAGAATGGTCTCTAACAAATACAGCACACTGAAATCATTAGTCAGCTAATATGACATCATCTGAATGTCACTGTGTGTGTATGGAGCACCTGGTTGAGCTCCGTGTTGATCTCGTCAATTCTCCTCTTGGCCATCTCCACCTCCTCGGTCAGCTCCTCCTCCATGCGCTTCTGCTCGTCGAGTGACTGCCTGAGGGGTAACAGTAAAAAAAAAGAGTGTGAATAAAGGAGTGTAACGGGGAAACCTGTGAAATCAATTAAGTGAACACAGCACAGTAAACAATACAAAAAGGAGAGCAAGATACCTGCTGGTGGAGATGTAATCTTCTAATTTTTCAATACGCTTCTGGTTTTCCTCAATTTCACGGATCTTCTGTTTGATTTTGGCCTGAACAGAAACAACAGAATATATGGTTGTATGTATTCAAACAAAATGCGTATTTGAATGTAAATGCATTTATTCTGCAACAGGCAAACCTGCCATCATTATCTTATTTACCTCAGTCTCCACTTTCTTCCTCTCCTCCAAGTCGAGGCGGTCCTGGTCGGCCTTCTGGTCGCGGTTGAACTTCTCCAGCTCCTGTGCCAGGGTGGCAGCGCGTTTACTGGCCTCCTCCTTCAGACGATGGTACTGCTTGACCTGCGAGGGGAGAGAAACAATGGGACATGTGAAATCATGTGCATTTTAAGATCCATCTGATTTCATGACACCATAACGAAAAGAATTGAAATGCAAGTCTCACGCACGCACGCACACGCACGCGCGCGCACACACACACACACACACACACACACAACAAAACCTAGGATTTACATGTGCTAGCTTTCTAACTATACCATCTTCACGTCAAAGCACTGAATAGAGTTTAACAAGCCAAGAAAATTAAATAAATAGTTGTACTGACCACTACACAGCCAGTCAGGACATATACTGGTCCGATAGTTTTACTGCAGTCAGTACTGTATAAAGTATAAATGATTCCCTGATTGCATATACTCAAATAGGTTTGAAGGCACATTAAAGGTAAATGTGTTTATTAGGAACATGGGACTGCATTTCAGTTTTACAAACTAAATAAATGTAAAATGTATATAATAAATTATAAACATAAACCTGTACAACATTCCAACATATCAGACCTGGTTTTCCTCCAGGGTGAGGTCCTGGCCCTGGCTCTGCGCCTCCTCCTCCATGCGCTCCTCAAACTCTTGCTTGGCCAGCTCCACCGCCTTCATCTCTTTATCCAGCTCATCCATGTCTGCCTTACGTTTCTTGTACATCTTCTGGGCGTTTTGCAACGATTTGCGCGCCGCCTCAAGCTTCTTGATCTTGTGTGAGGTGTTCTCTTTGGCCTTGATGTACTGCGGCCTCTTTTGGTTCAACTCTGAGTCTTTCTCTCTGTGGGCAGTCAAGTGATTAACAGAGCCCTAGTTTTTTTTAAATGGCATTAGTTATACAGCAGGCCATCTGAACAGTACATCAAGTGAAATGTGAGAAGGCCATTGAGTCACTGTCACTTACTTGATTTCCTTCTCAATGGTCTGCTGCTCCCTCATCAGCCTGCCCAGCTCCTTCTTCTTGTCCTTGAGCTCCTCCTCAACGTGGTCCATCTTTTTACGGTCCTTATCGATCTCCTTGTTCCGCTGGCCCAGCTCTTTGTTCAGCTTCTCGATCTCAGTCTCGTTGTGGTACAGCTTGAAGAGCTGTAACTGAACACTAGCCCTGGCCACTTCGTCTTTCAGACGCTGGTAACGCTCAGCCTGGTGGAATGATGGAAGGAGAGAGAGACAGAAAGCGCGATGAAGTCGATTTTGTGCATTTTGTATAATGATGGCCTGTATTTAACCAGGAAGGCGTCAAAATCTCTTTTTCAAGAGTGACAAAATTGGCAGCAATTTCAGTGGGTTACAGACAAATATGATCTTTGACAAATAACAAAACATATGCAGCAAGTCAACAGTAATCCAATTACTAAACTAAGCAGCAGAATATTTTAGATAACCCTTACTGCAGGTCAAAATCCTCTCACTGGACAATAAACTTTCATCAATAAACTCATATATCATTAATATACATATTTATAATTATATATCTATAAATATATATACATATATATAATAATTTAATTTCCAATCCAAGCAGGACACAAATACATGGATGTAATCCCAGAGATATTGCACAACACATACCTCCTCTTTCTCTTGCTTGGCTTCTTTGCGCTCAGCAGCAATGTTTTTCTTACGATGGTAATTAAACTGCGTGTCCTCCTCTGCCTTCACCATCTCCTTCTTCCTGCGGTCGTACTCCTGAGCCAGCTCTCCAGAACGTGAGATTTCCTCAAACAGAGCTGTACGCTCCTTGGGGTTCTTCATGGCAATAGACTCCACGGCTCCCTGTTGGGAAATAAACAGGGATTAAAACTGGGGTTAACAAGAGAAACTGCAAACACCATGTTACCAGATAGTAATTTAACACCAAAAGATTTATAAGGCTCTATGGGTCACATTCAAAGCTATGATACCCAACGAAGGCACATGCACGGCAACATTAGCCACACCACAAAGAGTACTGGTACCAATATCAGGGCTGTTTGTCATAAGAATTACATTTATCATTTGCATTTATCATCATCATCATCATCATTAAATTCAATATTTTCAATCAAAAATGTATAATTTATTACATTTGTGCAATATTCTGAACTGTATTGATGTCACAATTGTCTGATAGCAAACCTGTGGCTTAGCACAGAAGCATTATGGATGAAGCGCAATGATTAAATGTATCTTAGAAAAGGTTTATAGGATTTCAGTCTCACCTGGAAGACCAAGAAGTTCCTAGCCTTGATCAGAATACCAAGTTTTTCCAGCTCTTCACTGTATTCAGGCAGGCTCACCACTTTGTTGTTTATACGGTACTCAGAGGAAGAACCTGATACACACGTCACATGCACATTAAAAGGAGATATAACGTAAAAGATTAGCTTATAATAACGCACATACAAAATGGCAGCATGGGCGTTACATTAAACTTGTCCAAGGAAGACAACAGTCGTATAATAAACACATATTGGTATAATATAATGTGTTGCCTGACTAGCTTTGATAATATAATAACAAAAATTAAGTTTGCTTTCAATCCAATTCCTTCAACTTAAGTCAACTGCAAAGCACACAGAATACGCATTCCTTCTAATTTCTGGTACAAGAACATTATTAGACAGATGTTGTCAGTTTCACACGCATTAATATAACAACTGAATCAAACATTCCAACATCTCTGTCAATGGCGGTTCATACCAATGATGACCCTTGTGAAGGAGCGTTCCTCTCCGTTATCCTCCTGGTACACCATACTGACGAACGCTCTGTTGGCAGCTGGCTTCCCTACCGGAGCTCCATGGATGAGATCCTTCAGAGTCTTCACACGGAGGTTACTGGTCTTCTCTGCCAACACGAAGCTGATGGCATCCATAAGGTTGGACTTTCCTACAACAATGGCATTCAGATGTTCAGTAACCTATACAAATCTAATATGAAACCGCAATATATAAATATTAGAGTTACCACTTTATTAGGTAAACTGTACAAAACAAGTTTATCTTCATGACCTTTAAATTGTGCAGTTTTCTGTTCAGTGTGGGTTCAGTTTACTCTTTATCAAAGAAGTGTTGATTAAAATCTGGTCATTTGAAAGGCTGTAGTTAGGTTTAACGTTGCATTAGATGGCAATATTGAGGGTCTTTTATCCTTCTCTTATGTAAAGCATTATTTATGTTCACAGGCATGATAAACTATAACTTTGCAAGGGAAAATGTGATAATATCAAACACATTTACACTGACACAAACAAAGTTTGATGTACACAACAAATTAAAAGGATATGCACACATACAACATTTTACAAGTTGCTAGTCACACATCATAACACAGACAACACTGAAATAAACAACCGAGTGCAGAATGGTAACGTTAGATAGTGGGATAGTTAGTACGATAGATAGTTAAACCGATGTCCAGCAAGTCAGACGCTACGCAGACATACGTTATATGCATTAACTTCAAGTTGTGATATCTAAAGACAGCGGGGCATTACTGCACTGTTTACCGTTAGCCAATGCTAGAAAGCGATTAGCATTAGCCGCGAGTTAATATTTGCAATCATAACATACCAGATCCATTGGGTCCGATGATTGCAGTAAATTTATGAAAAGGTCCAATGATCTGTCTTCCTTTATACGACTTGAAGTTTTCGATCTCTATCAGTTTTAAATAACCCATCTTCGTTATGTTTGTGCCGCTGTTCTGAAAAAACTGCAGTGAATATTAGCGTGAAAATGTTAGCTAGCTAATGCTAGCAACCAATGTTTACCGGACAAGCAATCTCAAAGACGAAGCATGCATGCAAACGAATGAACCTCTTTGTTCAATCTATTGCCGGTCTGTGCATAAATCACATTATGAAGTGCATATTTAGTATTATAATCTAAACAGCTTCATAATCTTAATCAGATAGACGCGACGCGGTTGTGACAACAATGCGCCATTTTACAATCCAACAGGAAGACCTTCGAGCGCGCGAGACACGAAACCTCACAGTTTATCGCGAGACCAAATGGAGTAGTTTGGAGTTACGCGCTTACGACCCCAGGATTGTGCCCCTAAAGTTAAACTATGTACGCTACACAGTACATTATGTTAATTAATGTTTTGTACAGGTGCACCACTTACTGTTGTGATTTATGTCAAATAAAGCACAAAGTGCGCCGAGGCAAATTGAGATGTTACCATGGTTACCAGTGGCATCCAAACACAACAGGATTCGAGCAGGGAACAGCTTCATTCTCTGAGGCGCTTCAAGGGTCTAAACTCCCCAAATTGACTGAAATAATTTGGCCACATCTGTCACGTGAGGGGTAAGTGTTTCTTTAGATCTATATTCATTGCCTGTCTTAAAAGAAAAGAAAACTGAATTGAATACTTTGCATCCACTCCACACAATCAGTGATGCCTCTCAAGTGTTGGCGTGATGTTGTCAGATCATTATAGGATGAAATCTATCTTGAAATGAATGCACCAGGGTATGATAGTTTATTTAACACAATTTCTTTCCAGCAAGGATATCCGCCATAATAATCAGTGTTGTAATGGTGTGTTCCCCCCCCCTCCAGGCTCATTAGAAACTGAGAAAATGTATAAAGTGGATTTGCTTGTAGACCAGACCATAGACGCGGCTGTGGAGAGGCGAAGGTCTGCAGAGACGACACGCAAGGCCCGCATCTTCAACACCCGGCTTCGTGTGATGGGCCTCGACCTTGATGCTCTCAACCAACAGGTCCAGGAGAAGAAACATAAGCAAAACATGGAGATGCAACGGGACAAAGCTTTTGGTAAGTTATGGGGGATGATGAGGGCCCCCGAGGGGGCAGAATTAAATCAGCTGAATCACAACCATTATTCAGGCAGCGTCATAACCAGGAGTCCCCCTATAAGAATATTGTCTTAGGCTCTCTCCAATCATGAAATGACCTTTCACCACTAATGAGCATTGATCACAGGTGTACTTATTTTCATTACATTGCAGATAAGCTGAGAAAGTATCACGATGAAGCACTGCTGCAGCAAGACATTGATGAAAGAGCGACGCAAGCAGCTTTGCACACTGATCTGACCCAGTATTGGGCCACTCATCAGCGTGGAGAGGACTCTCGTGATGCTGATCTCAAGTGTGGCCTGAAGGGGGCATTCAGGATCACCATTCCAGAGGGTGAACTGGGGCCTGCCAGTATGCAAATCTTTCAGGTAGGCATGTGCTTAGTGTGCCTCAAGGACCAGTAGAACAAAATCCAGCGAATGGTAAAATAAATTGATGAACACATGTCCTTGTTTCATGTACAGGGAGATGGTATCGGAGAGGAGCAAAAGAGGAGAGAACAAATGAACAAGAGAGAAAGAGATCTGCGAGCACAGAAGGAAGATAATGAGAGAAGGCACATGGGAGACAAGCACAGAGGTGAAAAGAGACAAACGCAAGCACACACACAGGAACACACACACTGTAATCACTGATGAGCCAACATGCTGTATGCTATAGCCTCTGTAAATCACACACATGCTTCATGCTTTCCTGCACAAACAATCACACACTCCTACGCGCAGCCCTTACTGCCAGGTGGCATTGATGGATGCTCATCCTAGAGAGCCGTTGTGTATGTGTGAGTGTGACGGTGAAAAGCATTGCACGATGGATAATGGATAAATGCAGGTGTGAAAAAAACGCACAGTGGGTGATTTGCAACTCGTGTCTGTCACAGAGATGCTCGTGAACAAAGACCTGGTGCATCAGGACCTCAAGGGGGTTCAGCTACATGCACTAGAGGAGGACTGTAAGAAAGCTGTCCGCATCGCACTCGACAACTACAATCAAGCTTTGGTACAGTACATGCATGTGCACACACAGATGGACACACAGATGCACACACACACCACCCGCTGATGTGGATGCTCAAAGCAAAATTCAGTGGGGCTTTGAGCTCTGACATGCTGTTCTCAGGTGGGATTCTGAAATTAAAATTGCTAATTGAAAATGTTAAGTGATGCATTCACACACTTGCTGCAGGACGGCGGCCATCATTTTAGTTGATACCAAGCAACATGGATGGTTAAACTGCTTTGATGTATGTGTGGGCCCTGTCTGTTTTTAAAAGCCCTCATTTAGCTCCCCCCCTCATTGCCTGAATGCACTCGGCTGAATCCTCCATAGGGAGGCATCATTATAAATTCTTCAGGTCATGGTATTTTTCATGACAATTATGTGGTTTCTCTAATAACCACTCACATGCACCATGCACAAGCAAATACAACTGACTGAGTGGATCTCTCAGGAGGGCATTTGCCATGTGTCTGACTCTTGGCTCAATGCTAGAAGTAACCACATATAAGAGGTTGTGTTTTGTGAAGCTAATCATCAAGGGAATGATCAATCAACTGTTCCTGGATCAGTGGTAAGACATCACCATGTCCTGTTCCCCACAGGCTACAGAGTGGGCAGAGAAACAGAAGGAGCAGCGCAAGAGAGAGGAAAGGGAGAATCTCGCAGAGATACGGCACACTCTGACATCCGACATGATGACAGAGTGTGCAGAGGCAACGGAGAGAGAGCTGAGAGGAGGGAGGCCACCCAGGGTTCAGATAGACAAGTGGAAGGGGATGAGCCCTGAGCAGCTGAGCGCCATTCACAAGGAGAGGGAGGAGCAGTGTCTTGAGAGACAGGTAATGGAGTCACTCTAAAACACAATACAACTTGTGTTGCACCATAAGTAAGTCACGTCTCACTCTGCTCCAACCACCTCTTCAGTTCTACCGTCAAATCTGAGTTTAACATGCATTCAGTGTACCTCTGAATGCATTATGTTTCTCCACTAATCTATTTAGGCTTTCCCTTTAATTATTCATCCATGTCTATGTCTACTTGTAAACCTCTGAAGAAGAAAGCCTAAAAACAAATTACCTGTAGCGGAAATATGTTTTTCTATTAACCATCTAAACCACCTTGGCACCCCTAATGTTTATCTTGCAATCTTCTCCCAATGTTGGGAAAGAACAGGTCGAGAGAATACAGTTTCACTCCTGTTTAACATTTAGACCTTTATTTCTTGCCATTTCTTTAGAGACAACGTGATGCTGAGAAGATTCGGGATGCAGCTTGGGAACTCCAGCTCCTGAAGCTGTCGAGAAAAGCGGAGGAAGAGGAGAGGAGCGCAACAGAGCTGAGGAGAGAGAAGAGGCTTCAGACAGATCATTACAACATGCAGCTGGCCAGAGAGCAGCAGGCATAGTGAGCACACACACTGACTTTTCAGGCAGTTGTCAGCAAATTGTATTTTGGGCATAGGTGATGAAGTACTCTAATGTAGAATTCAGTCTCACTGTGTTTTTGTGTGTCTCTGTCTGCCCCAGTCAGGAGCACCTGAACAAGAAGCTGTACACCAACAGACCCACCAAGGACTACTTCCATCAATTCAACACCAGCTCGCGCTGATCACCTTCCCCAAGCTTGTCCTCCTGTGACAATGTGCTAATAAAATCCACTCAATATGAATTGAATTCTAAGTAATCAATACTTGCCGCTTATGTTTAATTGACATATATGTATTTATTGCATTGGCTGATACAGATGACAAAAAAAGGACCCTTTTTTGATACAGATTGTTCCACATACTTTATTTTTCAGTCATATATCCAGTTACAGTGGTATATTTATAATGCAGTTACAGTTATATTGGCCCCACATGTGGTACAAGTCCTGTCATTCACCCGTGAAACATACAGGTACCATCAGTCCCATTGTTCTAACTGTGCACACCACAGAGAGGCACACTTAGATCCCGGCAGTGACACAATCCCTACCCCTCCTTCCTCTCCTCTCCTCTCCCACTCTGGCATTGTTTTTTAAAATCTGTCTGCTTATCTGAGATCTGAAGAAGCTTCTCTGAACAAACCAATTCACTTTTTAATACGTTTTTATCTTTTAACTACAAAAAGGGGGAAAAACAACAGTGGAAAAGCAAAGGCCATGTGTCCTCAGGTTTCCCCTCGACACATGAAAAGCAAAGAGTGAGTGGCAGTCGAGTGAGTATCTGTGTGTGTACACTCATTCCTCATTCAAAGCTAACATTTGCCCCCGAACACTGACAAACACAGATGTTTAGCAGCAGATAGTCAAGTTAGAATATTGGCATATTTTGTGTCATTCACTGCTCCTGTATGAAAATAGAGTTTTTTTAAAAGCTTTATTTGTCCTGAGTGTGTCTGAATAACCAACAACAGGGAGCACACCTCCTTCAGTGCCACTAGCCTTTTTAGACAATGCCATATACTTTACCTCAGGGACTGTCAAGTGATGTTTGGCCAGTGTCAAGTTTTTGTTTGAATAGGGAGAACTGAGGCAGCAATGTTGCATATAGGTAGTTCCCGTGCACAAACTGGCTCATCGCTTCCTTTTCTTTCATAACAGCATCAGACGAAAACTCCACAGATATTCACTGCGCTGCAATGCATTGCTGGATGGTTATGGGCATGAACGCAATCTTAGCTTTCACTGTAATGTAACTACTGCTATCACTAAATGACACTAATGTACAATTTTTTGATTTTCAAATTTTGAAATGCTTTCAAACATCTACAGAACAATGTGGATTTTCTTCCCCCCATTTTTTTTTCTTCCCTCAACTATGAACTATTTCTGCTAAAACAGCCAAATTCTCACTGCAATCATTAGTCAAAAACAGAAAGTCTGAATTCATAGCAATAGTACAAAGAAGATAAATGACAACTTGCAACATTTTAAAATTAAATTAAGTGGTTTCAAACCTGCACATTTTCACATTTTCATATCAAACATGGTTGGGTTCATCAAAACAATCTGTAAGGGTTGTATTTACATTCTGTGGGGGAAAAGCTGTCCTTTCAGGTCTCATAACCACTGTCATCTCTCCAGTACCTTAGATTTTTTTTAAATCAGTAGCATGTAAATACAATGTCTTCCCAGCTCTGAAAAGAATACATTCTCTGCGTTTGATGTAAACACCAACTGCTTGCCTTTATTATACATCAAGTGGCAATCATTAAGCCTGTCTGCAATATCAACTTGCATTGATGAGGGTCTGAAAATAAAAGGTGAGAGTGTTTGCCCACAAGACTACACTCTCTGATCTGTAAATATACATAAATACTGCTCCTCAAACAGTTTGAGTAGTGTGAGATGGACAGGTATGAAAAGATTGTTAGTTAGAGACAACAATGTTTTTAATACAGTGTAGAAAGAGACAAAGACAGATACAGACAGCTACACATAGGTCTCGACACAAAAAAATTACAATATCATTACCAATAATGACATTACACTTCTGGTGGGAAGGCGAGAGTAATGACATCAATCTGGTGCTCTATGCAGACCCAGCAGGCACAGGAACTTATAAGGAGCATGTACATATCTATAATACTGTATTATGGCTAAATAGATAGATGTAGATGCAGCTATATACACCAGATGCTACTCAGCATTTTCACAGCAAGTTCCCATTATGCATCCAAAGTTATTTATAGTAAGAAACTTGGCTTCACTTAGTTTCAGTGAAAACGTCTTGATCTATGAAATATGTCAATAAAGAGAAGACATGAGTTTTATATAAATAGTGTAGAAAATAATATGAAAAGGTGTTGATATAAATAAAAATGACAGATAAGGAAAGGGGAAGGTTTATATTCAAACGTAAAGAACAATGTCACTGGCAAGTACAATCTGAGACATCAAACAGCGTTAGACGTTCAAAATCATGTGCGAAATAATATCAGGCATGATAAATATCTACGATTGAAGACTTGTTACAGCAGCATGTGCTGTCTGTTTCCCCACACTAGGCTCTACCATCATCCTCCTCTTCGAATGCACTACTCTGCATCTCTATAGGACCAAAATTACAATCCCTCTGATATTTCTACCTGTACAACATTCTGTCTTTATCTTTCTATAGAGTTGTCTGCGGAGAGAAAAAAAAAAGAGAGAAGAAAGGGAGAGGAATGAATGCTAGTCACTAAGATATGTTGTAAACTACACAGATAAAGGAGCTGGAGGGGGGGGGGGTCAAAGGACATCTTCAGGTCAGTCAAACTTGTATCACATTGTCCACTACTTTGGACACTCCTTTGGTCAAAATAGTCAAGTCGATCAGATGACTGCCAGGTGCATCTGAATAGTCAACATATTGATTGTATATTAGTCGTTAAACTACATATCAGCAAGTCAGCAGGGAACAGGAGCATATGGGCACATATGTGTTGGCATGTTTTGGTCTGATGGTCACCCGGGGGATGTGTGGCGGTTAATCGAGGATGGTGACTGAGTTGGGCATGCCATTGGTGGCCGGCGAGACGGTGGTGGGGTTGAGCGGGGAGTTGTCTGGCAGGTCATGGAGCGTCTCCGGACCCTCACTGGGCCGACTGAACTGGCTGGCCAGGGACTCATCCATGTTGAGTTCCATGGTTATGGCACTGCTGCCGTTGAAGTCTAAGTTGTCCTCGCTGCACAGCTTGCTCTCCTCGCACAGGGACGGCTGGCTGGCTGTGCGCTTCTCCTCGAGGTCACTACAGCAAGTGAGAGCACAGAAGAGGTCAAAAGAAAGAAATGTTATCATAAGGCACGTAAAAACTATATCAACTATATGCCAACATGCAAGCTGGAAATACATAATACTGATTCATATTCATACTTAGTTGAATCATCAATTATCTTTTCAAGCAAAAATGCGATAACTTGCAGAAGTTTTCTGGTCTTAAATTATACTAAATTTAGTTGTTTGGACAAAATAAGACCTTTGATAAATTCACCTTTGGCTCTTCGATATTGTGATGGGCATTTTTATTCTTTTCTAATATTTTCTAGACCAATTTATTAATTTGACTAACAGAGAAAATAATCGTTAGATCAATTGATGACAAACAATTGTTAGTTGCAGCCCAACAGAATACATTTCACTATTATTAAACTAAATGTTGCAGGGATGTCAGTAGGTAAGTAAGGCATTGCCGGGGGATAATAAATAAGTGGGTTTGGGATAGCAAATCACATCAGAGCATACCTTTCTAGAGATCTGCAAAGCAGGGGCAGGCATTCGGGAGAAAAGGGACAATGAAGGGAACACAAAGGGTTAGTGCGAAGGGAATCAGGGCTGTGTTAGGAGTTAAAATCGAAATGATCTGTAGAAACATAATTTCACACTCAATGAGGTGACGTGCGTTCAGATGACAAACCTGTACTCTCCAAAAGTGTCATCCTTCATAGGCCGTGCTTCCGAGTCCATCGGACCCTCTTCTTTATCTTTCACTGAAACAAGATTATTGGATTCCATTATCAGTAAGATCTCAACCATGTTTCTCTCTGAGCCCCTGTCTCAGACATCGATAATGACATCCTGTCACACAGCAGGATGAGACCAAGAGAAAAAAGAGTGTGTTTTATGGTTTGATGTTGGACTTAATTGCTCATCCAGCTTTCAGCTTAATAACTACCACTCGGAATATAACTGCCCAAATCCAAAACATTAAAATAATGAATGGTTCAGAATATTTATTATTCAATCAGTCCTTACTTTTAGCACAGACAATTATGTCTACTTTAAAAAGAACCAACCACTTGTTTCTTCCTCATGTGGATAGGGATGAAAGGCTGGTGCTTTTCTCTGACCGGTCAGACAGTGGCATTCAGGTCGCAGTCAGTCTTGTGGTTTGTGATTATTATTTCATAGTCCTTTTCAGGCCACAGCTTCTTCCTTACTATCACAGAAAGGAAGGGCAGCCTTAGAGGTATGTTTCGCTATGTGTTTGATGTGAAGGCTGCAAGGGAGAGGGTCGGCCAAGCGAAAACCGGCCAATTATTTGGAGCCACTTTAAGGACCACACAGGAAGATGTTTGGAGAGAATTGTAAGCATGGTGCAATCTTATTTAATCTTGTTTACTGCACTGCATTCCTGTAGACACTTGGCTTCTTTTTTGACCACGGTGTCTTTTTCATCATCAGACAGCTTTATGGCTCCAGACTGTTCAGTGTTACCCACAAAGCTTGTGTAGAGTGTGACACAGCAGTTGTCTAACTTTGTATTGCTCTTCCACACAGGCTTGGGGGAGGAACGAACATAGCACATTCTTCAAAACAAAAGTAACTCAAGGCTTCGACCATTTTGTATTCACCAACACCAAACATATTCTTTCTAACACTTCAACATCTCTACTGATGAATGCTTTAGCACTTGTCATGCTGGGGCTGCACTTGCCTGAATACTTCCCCCCTTTACTTCTCTTGATGAAGCAGAGGATGAGCAATATCAGCAGCAGCAGCACGATGGCGCTTACAAGACCGATGAACCAGCCCTGAGTCGCAAAGCTTGGCTGCACCTCCGTCACTCCTTCAGAGGGAAAAGAAGAGGGAGGTGGAAAGAAGAGAGTACATTTTTTGTAATGGGGAAAAATGGATGAAAGCACAAAATGAGTGGAAAGGATGAAAAGATAGGAGAAACAAGATAAAAGAGGGAACAAAAGAGGCCGAGCATTATGCATTCTGACAGGGTGGCATTTCACTTGGGAACCAAAGAATACAGCACAAACAAACACGAGTAATGGATCATTTCATTTGGCTAACCAAGCTCTCTTTTCAAACAAGTCTTTGAAAGCACTTCACAGGCAGTGGAGAGAACTGCAAGACACACTCTCTGTAGAATCAGGCTTTATATTTAGATATGGGAAGCCCAGAGGAGAGAGCAGAGAAGATGAAAGGAAAGAGGATGAATGAAGGCAGAACGCTCACAGTACCTGTTCCTTCTGTGTTGATGTCAGTCTCCAAGAAGGTGGTGTTGCTGTAGGTTAAGCGTAGACGATAATGACAGCCAGGAGTCAGGCCCTGGAGCTCGTAGAAAGACTGAGAGGAGTTCACCATCTCCGTCTTCTTCCATTTACTGCCATCTGCAGAGACATGAAATGAACCTTGGTTCCCTTTTCCGTGTTTATGATTGTAAAACTATTCCCATGGACAAACTATTTTTAAAATGTTTAAAAAGTTTTCTTTGGCACTTATTAGTATAGATATTATACCATTTTTGTTGAGGTAATGGATCTGGAAGTTAACATTCCTGTGTCTCTTCTTGGCCACCCAGCTGAGGTTAACTGAGTTTCCCCCCACAGACAGGCTGATGTTGACAGGAGGTGCTGCAAGACATCCAGACAGAATAATCAAATTATTGATCTAGTACACCCTGGTCCTCTATGTGTAAGATCTGTGATGGTGAAGAATGCAGTAAATTTGTCTTTAAGCACCTCCGTCCAGCGTGGTGGCCCCCTCCCTCATGATGGGCTCTCCGTCCCCCGCAGCAGTGCGCCCCCTCAGGTAGAAGCGGTAGTGGCTGTGGCGGTCCAGGCCCTTCAAGGTGAGGTGGGTGACTGTGGGATCGTCTATTGTCTCTACCTGCATGGGGCTGTCATCACTCTCCACAACTGACCAGGGCACAGCAGAGTAAACGTTCAATCACGACTTGATCTTCAACACATCGTTATGGGTGACATGTGACTGACTGATGAGCATCATTAGGAGGCTATGCTTTTGACATTTTTCTAGTGTTATTGATTTAACTCGAAATGCATTGTGTGGTGTCCCTCACTCTACTGATGTTTTTACTGATGTTTTTTGATGCGGGACAGAAGCACTCATTAAACTGACAAAGCTATGTGTTATTTTGTGGGATAAGGGTGTAAACAAGGCTCACCCTGTTGGTACTGCAGTAGATATCCAATGAGGACTCCATTGGGCTGGGCAGGAGGTGTCCAGTGGAGGGTCATTTCTGACTCTGATGGGCTGTCCAGTATCAGAGACGAGGGAGGACCAGGCACTAGCAGCAACACAAAGATGCACTCATCTTAAAAGGCATTATTATCCTATTTTGATGTCACCTAAATTCCCCCAACACATAAATATATCTGTCCGTGCGTCATTGTCACCCTCCTTTCTCTTCACTGCCCCCGACCCAATCATTCTCAAGACATCAGTTATTCCCTCTGTGGTAACCCTCTATCCACCCATCTTACTCCATCTTTGTCTCTTCCCACTTCACCCACTTTATCAGTCACCTTCCCACCATTTCAGCCTTGTCGCCCTTCCCTCTTCCACCCTTGATATTTCTTCTGCGTTTTCTCATTCTCACCTCCCTCATTAGTCTTGAAGGGCAGCGTCTCAGATAGGGGTCCCTCTCCTTTGCTGTTGAATACAGTGACGGCCAAGTCATAGTGGGAGTATGGCCTGAGATCACTGATAACCTTCTTCTCCTCGTTGGCCCCAGTCTCCACCACCATAGTGCTCTCCGGCTCCCTGGCCCTACGGCGACGGTGGTGGCCCCTCGAGCCGGTTCTGTTCAAATAAATCTGGAGCCACAAAATCAGTCAGAGAAATGATAAAAGAGGAAATCATGGGTTAGTTTCTGGGTCACATTTGAAATGTTAAACATTAAAATTGGGTTTTCAGCAGTTTAAAAAAGATAAAGCATTTCTTTGGTCTTGAATGGAACATGCAACAAAGACCCAAAAGAGAGAAAGAGAAGCCCTGCGACTAGGGTGTGGTACATTTTGAAGGAGACATAATCTAAAATAAAAAAAGACTCTATTCTTCACAACCTTGAAACAAAAGAGAA
This sequence comes from Nannoperca australis, assembly GCA_036023655.1. Lineage (NCBI taxonomy): Eukaryota > Metazoa > Chordata > Actinopteri > Centrarchiformes > Percichthyidae > Nannoperca > Nannoperca australis. Next base: position 11,393 of record JAVQJD010034285.1, on the reverse strand, counting down.
CTCTGAAGCCCTTGCCAAGCTAAGTTCTAGATGCCTCTGCTTTGTATTATTCATGAGGACAGAGGCTGAATATGTCAGGCCAAACAACAGAGGAGATACAGGATCAGTACCTTGTATCCCAGCAGGTGTCCTCTGACCATCTTTCTGTCTACTGCTTCCCAGATCACTCTGATGGTAGTGCTGTTTATTAGTATAACCCCCACATTCATTGGCGCGTCCAATGGAACTGAGAGACATTGACAGACAGCAGGGTGATTTGTGAGAAAGAATACCAAATGGTAATAATTCCAGTAAAAGAAAAGGGTATTGCTTTTTTTCTTTACCATCTTCTCCCGAGTAGCCAATGACAGGGTCTGGCTCAGGTCCTTCCCCTTCCTCATTGACAGCCTGAACTTTGATCTCAAAGGCAGAAAAGTTGCCAATGTCATGGACCGTGAATGGTGGTGCAGTTGTGTAATTGGTGTGCCAGCTGGGCCCGCTGCCCACCACTCGCCTCCACAGCACCCGGTACTTGAAGTCAGGTCCATTGAAGTTACGTTTGTCCATTTCCTGTAGTGACGAGAAGTCAAAAGTCAAAAAGGCGCAAACCCTTTTAAAAAATGAGTTTGATGTTGCTTCAGACAATTATAGGTTCAGGTAACAGATGTACCTCCCAGGCGATGACCAGAGTGTCTGGGTCTATGGACTCACTCCTAACATCTTCAGGGTTATTGTCTGGAGCTGTGATTGAATAGAAAAAGTTCAGTGTAGTGTCGTTTGGGGTTCATTTGAGAATGAAAACTTGTGGTTACAAAACACTGGCTCTGACCTTCAGCGAGTGTGCTGTGGATTTGAGATGGCTCGCTGGGGTCGCTCTTGCCCACATCATTGATGGCAATGACCCTGAAGCGGTAGGACATGTAGGGCCACAGAGTGAGGACAGCCCGCTCCTTGTTTCCTCTTACTCTCTTCAGCCCTTCCCAGCCCTTTTCCTTCAAACCTTGGTCCTCAAACTCAACCACATACTCTGCAGAGAGAGAAAGAACGAGTCAAGGATGGATGGAGAAAGACAGCCAGTAAACTATTCGGAAGCAATAGAAACATGAACAAACACTCAGTGGCGATAACGTCGTACTGACGCACTTTGAGCTTTATAAAAGTCTGATGCTGCAGATCAAATAAGAATCCTGTCCAAGTAATGAAAACAGAGCAGCCTTTCATTTTGCCAGAGGGAGATAACTTATATGGGTTTGTAGCTGTGAGTAGTGAGCTAGACAAGATGAAAAGTTTTATGTTTGTCTTTATGTGTGTGTGTGTGTGTGTGTGTGTGTGTGTGTGTGTGTGTCTGTGTGTGTGTGTGTGTGTGTGTGTGTGTGTCTGTGTCTGTGTGTGTGTGTGTGTGTGTGTAGATCTCAAACCGAGGAGACAGGGTTGCAGAGTGTCAGCTGGAGACCCACAACAGGAAGATGGTGACTTTCCGGTTTGACCTGGATGGAGACAACCCAGAGGAGATCGCCCAGATCATGGTACACACACCATCCCTTGATTAATTTACTCTCTCTCCAACCATATTAATACCTCTGTATAAAGGCTGGGATGGCCCTCACACTCCAGTCCACGTGCCATCTACTCTTTGTCATTCAAAACCACTGAAGTAACATAATTGCTGTGCACTTGTCCTTGTGCTTTTGTTGAGATACTCATCACCGGGTTCCCGCACGATACACAATTCCACCTCTGTGGCCAACACAGCCTATACTATATAGCCATATAAAAGCCATGTTTCTGTCACATATTATACACAAACATACACACATTGTAATTTGACTTCACTCTGTGTGTGTGTGTGTGTGTGTGTGTGTGTGTGTGTGTGTGTGTGTGTGTGTGTGGGTGTGTGTGTGTGTGTGTGTGTGTAAAGTTTTCTTTTTCCTTAAAGCCTTTCAGATCCCCTTATTCCTTTAAAAACACATTTGTTGTGATTTTGGACGGCAGCCAGGCCACAGGCCACAGAGTTGAACTCAACTCAAGGCAGCAAAAACAATCACACAGTTCAACTGTGTACATTGAGGAGAGTAAGTGTTTATGGGTCTTGGGTGCTTGCTATGATACTTTGTCATACACGTACATAAGCAAACATTAAAGCGATAAGTTTTAAATGTTCTTCGTCACGCACACTCAGAGTTCATTGTTCTCTTGATTTTACATGAAACCTTCAGATTGTTGAATGAATGAAACCTAGGTTTTACCAGCCTGTTGGACGAGATTCATCACTTCTTTTCCTTTTGCATTCACTGTATTTATACATAGTACAGAACATAACGATGTTTGCATGGTTCAGACATACTGTTGCGTAGCAGCTCCACACATACATACAGTGTTACCTCAAAAAGCCTTTTGGTTGCCACCATTTAAAACTCTGCTTCTGATAAATGTGTCTTAAAGTCAAAAAACAGATCAACTTAACAAATCAAGACACTAGAAAACTTAGTGTAAATATGTACTTGTAATGCAAATGTATTCCTTTGGTGGTAACCTGCAAACCTCATCATTGTCCCTCTGGATACAGTACTGATTTTCTTTAGCTTTAATTAGCATGTGCAGACTGCTCAGAAACTTTAGGAGTCTTGTAAATACACCAGAGACTTCCCCCTAGACCTCCAAACAATCTTACTGACTACTTGCCTCTCTATTTACCTCTCTATTTATTATTCTGTCTCTCCGGTCTATGTTGACTTAGCTAAAAGCTAAAAGCTCGTCTCTCCTCAGAGGTTCTGTGTGTTTTTAATCTTGTGATTTTACAGCTATCTGAACATTCTCATTGCTGTTGTTTTTGAGGCAAGAGATGGTGTCATATATTGAAACAGAGCCATTTTTGTATAGCTCTCATACAGGTTCATCAGTACCCAGGACATAGTCTTGAATTGAAGAACAACAGGGTGCCCACTCCACAAAGGCTCGTACATAAGGGAAAATATGCGGCGATTGAGCATCAAGGTCATTGTTGCGGAGGATTTCTCAAGAGGGCTGAAAAGTCATATGCCGAGTGAGCAAATAAGGCCAGGTGGCTGACGAACTCGGGGAATAGTTTGACAAACTGTATCACCAGTGACAAATGAACGTGTCAGCGGCCGCCCTACGTGGCATCACGTTTCCTGTGTTGTTCTGCGATAAGCCCCGTCTCCAATATGAGCCAGCAGCACGTGGCTGTCTGCAGAACAGCCTCAGAGGGCTGTGAGGACAGAGGTAAAGTAACCCAGGCAGATGCTCGTCTCCCAGTATTGATTGGGCCAGACGTCCAGACGATTGGTACAGCCACTGACGCAGGCAGACAGGGCGGGCGGCTTCCTCTTCCTTCATCCCCTGTGCAGCTGAAAGGAATCGTTTTGGAAATTCAACATGACATACTGTCACATTGTGCCAACGGATAAAGGAATATGTTTTCTCGGTGTATACATCCTTTTACTATCGCACATTTAAAGATACCATACTCCCAACTTGTGTCAGGGAGAGACACTGGCAGCATTAAATTACATTCTCACACAATGCTTATATTGCACAGCATGTGTCCCTTTTTTTTGCTTTACAGCCACTGTATCCCTAACACCCTGGCAGCCACAGTTCAGTGGAGAGCTGTACAGAAATAATGGCTAACTGCATTAGAACCTGGCAGAGAGGCTGAAGGATCGTTGTGGTGTGGGTGTCGGTTCAGTTAACGTTGCTACTAAGCAAGGAAGTAAGATTTATGAATGCTGTGACACAGGAAAGTGGTTTGTTGTTAGCCATAGTGTCAAAACACACAGCTTGATAATTTCATGAAATATCAAAGAATCAAGTATGGCTACCAGAGGGAGAGACACGTCGTCTAAAATGCCTCTGTGTATGCAAACGGTAGCGTACACCTTTTCTCGCTCGTATACACAGACACATTCAGCCTCAAGAGTAATGGCCCCAGGTCTCCTCCTGAACACAGACTAATGAGAATCTCAAATCCGACAAGCAGACTGCATTTATCACGCACTTGCACTTAATGACACCACCACCCAGGCTCAACATCACGCTCATGCCAGTATCTAGCCCCGTTATAGAAGGCCCTGTTTGCCCCTTCACGTTCCTGTTATTATGGCTGCTTGGTCAGTCCGAGTGGAAGGATGAAGAGAGAGGAGGAGGAGGGGGTGGGAAGGAACAGAATCGGTCGGCGGTACGTCTGCCCTCTCATTGTGAATTGGTTTATTCTGAACTGCTTTTATTCTCTTTGTGTCAGCATCACTCGTGTCTCTGAAAACCGAAAATGCAGATGAGTGGAACACTTGGGCTCAGGAACAGCGAGGGAGTCGACAGATAAATACTACATGCGCTGCTTTGATCTGCCACTATGAAGTGTTTTGTGCTTGTGGGGCAACATGGAGCTTTCCACAAGGACTCTTGACTCAATACACTGAGACAGAGGTGTCTGTCAAGGAGACATAGATTTTCAAACAATTAGACATCTGGTAATGGATGTTAAGTAGCACATTGCTTATATTTAATGACTAAAGTAGTAAAATGGTGAGCAAGATTCTTATAGTAACATACCTCCTTAGAATTTTAAATCACAAACTCAAGCTGTAAAAAACACTAGTGCTCTGTTCAGTCGTAACTCATATGAAGGTGGAAGTAATTACACCCTAAATACAATGCCTGTATAATCCCCAGTGTCTATTGCAGTGATCTTTATGTTGGAAGGAGGGAAGGATGATTTGAGCCCTAATTAGATGGACTTCTTAGCCGGCCCTGTCGCCTCTAATGACTGTTGGGGATTTAGACAGAGATAAGAGCTTATCCTCCTTAAGTGCTGGAAAGGCTACATTATCTAAACTGAGATCCGGGCCTTGCTTTAACACACAACTCGGACACATTAGACACAAGCAGCCAGCAGTCTAATTTAACAACACTTCAGTGCTGCTGAGCCGGTAAAGGCGCCTCGTTGTCAGAAGAACAATGTGATTGATGTCTCTGATGCAGCCTCGGAAAGTAAATCAGATTAGATATGTCAGACTGGTGACTGGGTCTTCTGATTCGTCATTGAATTTGTTAATTCAGGAGAGGTATTGCTTTCTCCGACTCCAACAACCTTAGGCAACAGGTACAAGCCTGAATGTTTATGAGTCATGTAATAACTTTGCGCTGCATCCAGGTCACGTTTACGCCGGGTTTATTTCATTTCATCAACCTTAAAAAGTTGTGAAATATCAAGTGCACGAAGTGTCGGCTTAAAATCAACACCCTCAAATCCAGCTAGTGCTCTCTCATCTAGCCTTTACAGAAACATGCAACAGAGGAGTGAGGCAGCAGTGACTGTAGTGTTTAAGCTCATATAGGACCGTTACCAGCGGGCCCTTGTGCTGTGTTTACTGCCGCTGCAGAAGAATAAATCGTGTTCGGATGCTACCACCAGCTATATGTGAGAGGCACAAACCGGGGCTACTGTTAGCCACAGCAGCTGCTACCGCACTCAGGGGAGTCGTAGTAGTAGTAACAAATACTACAAGAATTTGCGTCTTATATGGACCTCAGAATCCCAAATGGCATTTAACCCAGCAGAGCAACAGGAACCACAATTTCAGAATCCCAGAATACCATCAAGCTCAGTATTTGCAGCAAATAACACATTTTTGCAGTTGTTTTTGATTCTTAAATCTTGACATATTCCTGAAATTGTGCATGGACACAAATAAAGGAAGTTTAAAAAAAAAAATAATAATAATAATAATGTAAACACAATGTGCCACCATGTTTGTTGTCAGTAGTTGTCCATAGAAACAGAGGTAGACAAAGCCAGTTTTATACTTTTTCATGTCGTATGTGTGTCTCATTTGACTACTTTGGCTCATCATTAAAGTAATACAGCACGGTTGATAATTGGTGCTACCTGTGGTGCCACTGAAGCAGGAGCTGCCAGGCTGAATCTGAGTGGTGAAATTGATTGTCTGGCTGATTCCAGACCAGTGAGCTGGGAGACGCTGTCAGTCCCCTCCTCCTCCTCCTCTTCTACATTTAGATTTACTGTCTTTCTTACTGTCACTGCTCATGTCCCATTTTTCTGTTTTTATGCTCCTGCTATCTTCCTCCCATGTTCCATGACAGTGTAGACGTTGATGAGGTGAGGGGAGCCACACTGCTGCTTGGTGTATGATTGCCCATGGCCATTGACTTTTCTTAGGAGAGACGGAGTTGTTAGAGCCATAAAATGAGATAAACTGAGCTTGAAAGCTTCTGGGTCTTTCACATGTGTTTAGATGATATCATCAGTGTGAGACAGCGGTAATAAAAGTGAGGTCAGCTGCCACTGTGGGCTACTGCCCTGAAAGGTAGCACTGCCCTGATAAGACTGCTGTCTCTTTTCATCTGTCCTCTTAAGGCTTGTGGTGTGTGATGAAGCTGACGTGCGGATGTCGGGTTTGAGCAGAAAAGTTGTCTAATAATTGGATGCACGCTCTACGTACAGGGACTGTTTGTCCCAAAGACAATGATAAAGTGTTTAATCTTCCCAAGAACAGCGAACCACACAGGCATGATGATGCCATTATCTCTGTGAGGCACTCTCGCCAAAAAGCCTCACTCTTACCCTTGATTTATATTTCCCTTCATCAGCATCGACTGCTCAGATTGCAGAAATCATTCATTTATAAAAGCAGGGCTTGCTGCATTTGGGTCTTGTTCAACTGAAATTCACCAAATGTACTTTTGTCACACATTCCCTTGGTAGCTTTTGTCTTCCCTCTCCTCCTTATAATCTTGTTGGGATAATGTGACAGGGATGGATCTTGTGGGTGACGGCTCTGTGATTGCCTCCGCTAACGAGGGATAAAGTCAGTGGAAGAATCTTCCCAGCTATTTATCTTCCTTTGATCAATTCTCAACTACTCGGCCTTCCTATGTTTTATATTTTAAGCAGAAATCTCTGTTTTGGCACACTGTGACCTCTCCTTTTGTCAAGACTAACAGAAATAAGCAGGAGGCCCCCTCATTGCATCATTGTGAACTAAAAGCTTTCACACTGAGTGAAGGCAAGAGTTATCAGTGCTGAAACCCAGATATCTAATATTGCATCCCTTTAGAGCTCAAGAGTTTCCTCATTTGAATGAGCCAAACTTTAGAAATATGCCACTCATAATTCACTTTTCGTCGAGAGGGAATAAAAGTTCCGGTAGATTGATAATTCATGCAGGATGTCTTTCAAAATAGGAAGCGCAAAGAGTTTGAAATGCAAACGGTGCAGCAATCTAATTGGTACCACAGGGGAGATGGAGATCAAAGAGCCACTGTGTTAATAGAGAAGTCTCACTCGCTTTTTGTCTGCTGCTGAGGTAACGGACACAAAGCCACCTTGAAGTCGTCAAGGTGGTGGTCGTCAGCTGAGGCGTGCTCAGCAATGGCAAAGAAGACGTGTGTTTTGGGTTTATCACGTATACAGGCTTTGCATGTAGTGGCTCTGGCTGAGTATTTTCAAATAAGACAAATGTAAAAGAAAGCTAAGAAGAGGTTCTTGCCCAGATGTGGCTCTGATCCTTTAAGGACTTTCTTTGCATGTGTACAGTTTATCTGTATATCTGATTAGCCAGTGTAGTGCGTGCCAGATGGTGATTTGGTTTTTTTTGTGGCCCTTACATTGGGAGTCTTCACTGCCCTGCTTTCTGCAGTGCTACTGTTTTTTGCTTTTTATTTTATTAATCAAGCTGTGGCACAGATAAAAGCATCACAAGCATGATGAGCCTCCAACTCTGTCTTCAAGGTTAGCTGGAAGGTCAGCATCTTGTGTTGTCATTTGGACGACTAACTGTCCAATTGTTGTTGTCGTTTTGGCCGTCCTGGCACCGTTTTGCTGAAGTGGGAGGTTTTCTTTTTGTTTGTGCAGGATTTATTGTGAGTGTTTTCTGCCTACCGCGCTGACAGCAGGAGGAGGGTCTGCCAAGACAATCCTCTAGAAAGCCCTGTACACAATGTGACCACATATGAATTAGTTATATTGGTAAGTATACACGCACAATCAGATCTGATCAAAGAGCTACAGACAAACCACTAAGCTCTGTGCTCTTCCCTCCCCATGAGTTTGTTTCTACACCTTAGGGTGATGCAGGGAGACAACAACTTTAACCACCGGCTTTGACTCAGACCCCAAACCGTCAGTGATCGCCCATTTCCTCGCAACAAGAAAGCTTCACCTTTTCTTTCTCCTGTCTTTCTCCCCTTAATATATACAATATATTTTAATAGCATATTTCCAGTCTTTTGAATATCTGCTATATGCGGTTAGCGTGTGCCTCTCTTCATGTCCTTGTAGGGGTCAGCAGTTCTGTGTGAATCATGACAGGCTCAGGCAGCACAATAGTGTGGAAAGTGTCCTGGGACGGGAGATTATGTCTGCTCTTTTCTCCTTCATATCAGCTCTTTCCTCCATTGTTTTAGCATGAGAGCAGGCGGCAGTGTACAGCGTTAGAACGGGGGTGTTGTATTTCCATCAGTTAACGGGAGAACACTGATTCTACCTTCAAAACTTTGTCAGGGAAATTCCTGTTCATGGTAAATTCTTTATTTTATAATCATCCTTTTCTGATGTTTTGAATTCCACAGAAATTCTGGCTGCTGTCTTTTTTCATGGGGCTTAGTGCTTTATGATGTGAGATTATGTGATGTTAATTTAAATTGTCATACTCAGATGTATCAAGTCTTTGCAAATGATTGAAATGACACAGCTGCCCCTTGTTCAGTGATTCATTTTGCAATTTCACTCTGTGAAGGTAGGATACTCAAATGCTTTCCTACCCACCTCTAAACATTCCCACGGGATTGTCCTCGAGTCGATAAGTTGGCTGACTTCGGTTGTTGGGTCAGATTGGAGTCCCTGAAATAGAAAAGTAAAAATGGAAACACACAAAATACAGAAAACAACAACACTCAGCCTGCTTTCCCCTATTGCTCTTCATTTCGCAGCAGTAGCCTCGGGGGGGGTATCCAATTATGACGCCCTTGAGGGAATGGCAGTGCTTGGATTTCTGTCAATACAGGGTTCAGGTAGTGTTTCTCAATAACATTCTGAATTATTGATGACAGAGAGATTGAGAGGAGAAGGGGGTAGTTAACATTCACTTTTATGTATGAGGGGGAGGAGATGAGGGAGATGTGTTTGCACAATTGGTGCCCAGCATATTTTAAACGGATCTGTTTGATTGGATGACCCAAAGGTAAGGCTCGTTTGAAAATGCCACGAGGACCTGAGAAGATTGAAGGTGCATCCTGACTGACAGGGAGCACACAATGCTCGGGGAATTATAGGCCTCTCTGAAGATGAATCTAAATGATTAACAGGACGCATACGAATGAGGACGATTCCATTGGTGCAGACCTGACCCTTCTTCCACTGAGAGCCCTCTGGGCTTTTTTTCGCCCATTACAAATAGACATGAAGACGATGGATGATGCCTGCAGCGGTTTTGCAGATCGATCAGAGAACCGTCTCCCTGTCTGAGTCCTGCATACATCCCTCTGTGTGAAGTCTGGCCAACTCGCTGTCTGCAAAAAGAAGTCCTGAGAGTAGGCCTGACTGGAGGCTGTGCTACTTTTCTCTGAGAGTGATACCCATGGACAAAGCAGTGGGTGTTAGCCATACTGGATGTTCAGTGAGGCACCAGTATTTGCATCCTTGTGCTCACAACTGATATTGTACTGTATGTCATCACTGCAGTGCTGAAGCTGTTTTCAGAGCTTTAGCTGGCTCTTGCTGTCAGCTTGGTTTTACTTTGACATCTATCCCCTAAAGATCTGCCATGGAAGCTCAAGTATAAACCAGGCTCTAATCTGTGGGGATTCTTCGATGAGGACAGAGTAGAGTAGTCTGAAATGGGGTGACAATCGATGGCCTCTGCGACAGGACAACCCGTCACTTGTCTGAACTCTGTGGTCGCTGAGGTTAAAGAAGCGTTCCCCTGGGAACAGACTGAGTGGCATTGATGGCAAGGAGGGTCCCAACCTCCCCTGACAGACAGATCTCATCCTGGATGCCATTTTGCCCTCTCCCTGCCATGGCACTAGGCAGACACTGTGAGAATCAGACTACATTATACTGACACCAGGCAGTTGACATACTAATCCGAGAACTAAAGGACTATGGGGACCATTGATTTTCTATTCTTGGTAAAATGCAAGAAGCCAGCCATCACTCCTCTTTGACCAGGGATGCTAATGGACTTTTTAAAATGTTGCCACGTAGATCCCCTGGAGCCATTCTGTTTTGCCACTGCAGGGCCTTTTGAAATTTACCCAAATCCCCAGCTCCTTTATCTGACATGTTTGTATTCAACAGCCCAGCTGAGATGTCTCAGCTGTGTAGAGTGTTTATGCACTAAACTGTGACATCTCATTTAAGAATTAAAGTAGAGTGACATACTATAATGGTATAAAGCTAATCGCATTGTTTGTGCCTGTAGATTTACAACTTTAAATATTTGGGTGTATCAGTTCAAATGTATTTCTGTCCAACCTTCTGGCGTCTCTGCGTACAAGTAATGGGTGATCTTAACTTCTTTTTTGTCTTTAGTATACAAAAACGTATTCTTTGAAATCATCAGAAAAGGTTCAAAGCTGTGTTTTATTGTGGTTAGATATTATTAAGGTCTACTTAGTTATTAAGTATCTAAGTTCTTGTACTTTCTTGAACCATTACTTTTTCAGTGTGCTATTAACAAAAAAACCAACCGCGCCACAGGCATCTTTAAAGGCTACATATCTTGATAAACTGTAGTGATCTTTTAACAGTGCTTTTTAAAGGCATTTTTCATTTTTAATTGGAGCTAGGTTGAATGACTACACTAGAATGAACTCACTCGCACTGCATGTAACACCTGTCTGAAACCTGGCCCATACAATCACAATTGTATTGCCCAATGCTCCTTGATCCTAATTCCAATTTGCCACAACAACGTCTACATGGAGCCATTGGGAATCTAATTAGCATAGTTTCTGCTGTCTGAGAGGGTTGAGTGCAGAATTGAAATGACTGTCGGTAAAGGACAGAACTGCTGCAAACAGACAAAAGTGTCTTTAGTTGATTTTTTGTGTGTAAAGAATATTGACTGTCAATATTCACTAACTACTGAGGTACAGTCCTCTGGAAATTGAGTTTTTTCATCATAACATTTGTTATGTTTGCACAAGAAAAGCCATTAGAGTGAACTCTTGGAAGGATGTGAGCACTAAGAGAAAACCAGCTCTGTGCAGTTGGTGCTGTGTTATTCGTGTCATGGGACTGCAGTGGAGATTGGTTGTCTGATGAACCTTTCTAAGGGGTTTGGGGGGGGGGGGGGGGGGGAAAATGGCACGGGCCACAAAAATGAAATTTTTTTTTAACCCCCCCCCATTAAAATCATTTGTTGTTTTTC
>JAVQJD010034284.1:0-11982 GCA_036023655.1 Nannoperca australis | reverse complement strand
GAGAGAGAGAGAGAGAGAGAGAGAGAGAGAGAAGACTTGGCAGGGTGACTGATATTATTAGTGTTCTAGTGCAACTGATGGAGCTTTGGCCTGCATCCAGTGGCTGCTAACAGGCCCGTGTTGGCAAATACAGTCTGGTACAAAATGACCTATATCCCCGGCCTATTTAGCACATTACAGCATTTGTCTTTATCTTCACTCCTTTCATTTCTGTATTTCGTTTAAAGTCTTATGATGAGACATGAGCCTGACGTGTAAACTTGATGTATAATCTCAGTTCTTCTGCTGTTTTTTTTTTTTTTTACCTTGATGTGTGTGTAGCCCAGTTGTTTCCACTGTTCAGCTTTAGTATTTTTTTTTGTAGCTTGCTCTAAATTTTGCCTTTTCAGCTGTAGACATATTCAACATTGAGGGCAGATAGATGGAAGTTCAACCCTCCGTTTTTTTTTTACTTAGTACCTTGCGTGCAATCTGCATGGCTGCCCAAATGTTTTCCGTCTAGCTACAGGCAAGACCTGCAACGCCAACCTTCCCTCCCCGGTGTGAATTATTGATTGGATGTAATGCAGTGATTAGACACACGCACACGTGTCCCTCTGCTGCAGCGGTGACCAGCTAGGTTCCCTTGTGCACTGAGAGAGGGTTTCCCTGGCTGCACATGAAAGCCTTGCCTACGGTGCTGCTCCCTGACCTGGCCACCCAGCCTCGCCTTCCCCACACTGCTCACCTCTATTCAACCTCGGCAGCTACATACATCCTGGAGCCGGCGAGAGGAGAAATCCTCTCTCGCACATATGCTTGCTAAAGCCTTTCATGGCTGTAATCCCCAACATCAGGTAGAGATGCATGGGAATTTTGGTCAGCTGACTTTTAAAGAGAGAGAAGGGGAAAGAGGAGCTACGGCAAGGTTGAGGCCTTTTCATAAAGCCTGCTGGGATGCTCCTTGGGCTTGACATGCCCAACCCCACCTGCCCTTACTGCTCAGCGGGAAGCTCCATCACTGACTTCCACTGAGCTGGCCTACTTGGGACTGTTTGATCTCATTGTGGAAGCAAGCGCGCTTGCCCGCTGCCTGGCAGGCAGAGAGCTCCTTGATGCCGAGGGTTGGGGAGGTGGGGCAGGCTTCAGTGGAGAGGCTTAATAACTGTATTAACATCGGTGGCTCCCCCAGGACCCACGCCCACACAGCAGATGGAGGAAGGAAGGAAGGAAGGCACTGTAAAGCTTCCTTCTCGCACTTTTACTGCTCTGCCCTAATTTTCTCTCTTCATCCACTCTCTTTTCAGCCCAGTTTTTCAGTTTAGTGTGATTTAGTAAACCAAGATGCATTAGAGCAACAAAATAAATGCAAAATCTTTCTCACGCACAAATGTTGTTTCTCAGTCTCTGTTTCTCAGGTTGTCTTCTCATCATCCCTGTGGCAGCCCACTTCTTGTAGCTCTCATTTTGTCTTCGTATCTCTAACTGTTTGTCCACTTTCTCACATCTGGCTGTTTATTTAATCATTACAGATTGCCTTTTAGTATTTTGTTCCATCCCAATTTCCCTCTCAAAACAAACTAATTGGCTTACAGATGTGCAATATTACAATCAACTTTCAATTTATAAGTACTGTACTCTTTCCTCACCTGTGTGTGTCGCTATTCATAACAGCTCCCCTTATCCCTTGAATTATACATTGGAAAGTGTTGAATAATTGATAGGCCCCACTTAGCTTAATGGACAGAGTTAACTGGGAGAGCCTTCCTACTTGCTGTGGAACTGGGTCGAAATAAACGGCACCGAGTCACCCCCAGGGTCCCGATGAGGCCCAGGTCCCGAGCCAGAGAGACGCAGCAGTCGGCAAAGGCCAGCCGGGTTAACTGGACCCCAGAGGAAAAGGGGACAGGAGGGAGAAGAGGGAGCATTAACACCAGGCTCACCTGAGGGCTCAGCTCAGGGTACTTCCACTCATTGATGTTGGCAGGCCTGCTTACTAGTGTGCGTGCAGAGGCAGCGAGCGTGACACACATGCCACATATTGTATAGTATTCATACACACGTGCACTTACAGTTTGAGGAGGCACGCTTTGCACTTACACATGGACACAGAGTATTTAGATTCAGGTGTTAAATAATTATAATAACTATCTGTTCAGGCAGGTCTTTCTCTGAAGAGCATGGAGTAGACTTGTGCATGCACATTAAAGCTTTATATCAAGAGCCTATTTGAAGCTTCGTATTGGTCCTTTGCACATATAAGATATAATAGATTTAGCGATAAATGACAATCATTAAGCCAGTGATGTTTGTAGCTCTGTCAGTATGTATGCTGCTGCTTAACATTAATAAAATGTTGTCTTGTTCTGTGCAAAAGACCTAATGCTTTTTGACTGTCACCGTAGGGAGAGATCAGCATGCCTCACTAAAACCAGTCCACTGACTGGTGGGCAGCCATATCACCAGAATGTGTGTGTGCGTGTGCCTGTGTCATGATCAAATGCCCCCCCCAGGCTACATTGAAAGGTCAGGGATCCATGCAGGAAATTAGTGTCTGTGGAAGTACAGACACACACACACACACACACATTCAGCCACGGAGAGACGGGGAGAAGCACAAACCATACTCGAGCAAGCTAAACATGCTAAACATTCATTAAATTCTAGTAACATCCCACTGAGCTCCCTTGATGACTCTGCCTGCTCTCATCAGCCATTTTTCCTAAGCACAGAGCTAACTTCACCTCCCGGTGCTATGGACAAGCACCTCACTTTTTATTGTTTGATTTTATTTTATTTTATGCATTAGAGCTGACACCAAAGACAAATGAGTCTGCCTCTCCCCGCCCACCCGTTCTCTGCACGCTCTGCCCAAATCTTCCACTAAGCAGCCCCCTGACACTGCACATCAGACGGCTGAATCAAATGCACGTCATCAGTCATCATTAGAGGGCATGAGCCGGAGAGCCGAGTGGCTGGCCGTGCAGTGTCGAGGCCAAGGTGTTTAAAGCTGCCACTGTGCTCTTTGGTGGATTTAGCCGTCTTACTTCACGCAGAGGTCTTTGGGAAGGTCAGGTGTACAGCCAAGTTGGTCAGTGTTGCAATTTCAGCCTATGAATCTGCAGAATAACGTCTGTGTGTGTGTGTGTGTGTGTGTGTGTGTGTGTGTGTGTGTATGAACGATGTCCAGTCAGTGTGGTTGTTTTGTTTCAGTCTCATCAGTGTGCAGCTAGCTTGTTTTCCTCTGTGTCTGGATATTCTAAATATGTCAGCTGTCTCCTTGGTGTCTTAAGGCCATTTAAACCCCTGTGCTGACCTAGTAACCCCCTCGGGTCTACATCATTGAGCTCTTTAACAGACTAATGACAGGATAATGGCACGCTTGCTGCATCTTCTTGTCCACACCCCTGCAAATACCTCTACTTATATCCACAATAATATGCGTTCAACTCAAAACTTGACATTGGCACTTTTTAAGTTAATTTATGAAGGGAACTTTTGTCATTTCATGTACAGTAGAGGAATGCACGTTAGCATGCTGAGGCTCGAAGGCAACGGTAAATTACAAGCGAGTTTAACTGTTAGCTTTAACTCACGTTGACGAGTACGCGAAGTGACAAACATAAATGGGGGTCTGCATTTTAAGAGGAATGGCCAGGTGAGCAGGCACATCGTTGAACACGCACTGTCATCCCCACCGCACTCGCGACCTCTCCACCCGTTTCCACAGTCACGCTCCGGCTCTGAAGTTGAGAAGATCAAACCCCTCGTAATCTATTCCCCTGTGATTGACTATTGTGTTGTCCACAGTGAGGGAGAGTGGGAGAGAGGGAAAGGGGAGAACATGAGTCGAGAGAGGCAGTTTAACATGACAAAGCCTGTCCCTAGTGATCCTCTCTTCTCCTCCCCAGATCCCCATGAGCCTCTTCTCTTTCTCCCTTCTCTCTTGATCCCTTGTTTCCCCCCTTTTCCTGTCCTCCTCCTCCTCCCGGCCCCTCCAAGTCCACTTCAGCCCTCTAATGCAAATAGCCCTTTGCTCCCTCCATATTTATGACCTGGTTCCTCCAGTGTTAAATATGCGCTTAAAAGACAGAGGGCCTTGAATGCTGCCAGTCACATTGGATTAGCGAGTATCAATGGGCAGATAACCTCTCTGTTAGAGTGAGTGAAGAGCAAACACTCAAGCACAAGCATTCATGAAGGTCTTTTAGCCTTCAAACACTGTGTGTGGCACTCGGCTCATTAATGAATAGGGTCTGGTTAATGTGTATGGATGTCATTTCAGCGCAGGCAGACTGAATCGTGGAGTATGAAATGCATTTTCCAGCATTTCTTCATCTGTGATTGTTTTTAAATGCTGAGGGCAGAAATGTGTTCATGATCTCCCCAATAATTTAAATCACCTGTCCCAAATCTTTCATCTTAAAAGACGCTCACAACCTCTCTTTTATATTTTTACCAGCACTTCTCCTTTCTTATTACTTGAAGGTCACAAAGGAATATTTCCAAGCCTCTGACCCTTGGACTTCTTATTACTGGTCGCTTGTAACGCTGATGACCTTGGATTTTACGAGAAGAGGGGGAATTGAAGCTTATTTGGCTGTTGCGCTCATTCTTAAGTGGCTGTGTAAAAAGAGCATCGGTCAGACGACTACAATGTAAACCTTAAAGGCTTTTGTCAGACCACACAGTCAGACTCTGGATTGGGTAGGCCCAGGTTTGGTTTTTGTTCCTAGTATGCATGAGTGCAGTTTCTCACAGGAGGAACAAACACGCACACCGTCTTCCCGCTCATGCTCAATTCTATAATTAACCGATGCAGCCACTCTGTAAAAGAGAGGCTTAATGTTTCATGAAGCCATTTTCACAGTCAGAGCGGTAACATTAAAGACCAGTTTGTAAAACACTGTGGTTTAACTCGTGTGTGTGTGTGTGTGTGTGTGTTCTCGTTATAATCCAATGCTGACCTTGATCTTGAATTATGTGTCATAAGGTACCACAGCTGTAAGTCACTCCAGGGACGGTGTATTCATTTACTTTGAGGGAGTTGACAAAGGGCG
Organism: Nannoperca australis; assembly: GCA_036023655.1. Taxonomy (NCBI): domain Eukaryota; kingdom Metazoa; phylum Chordata; class Actinopteri; order Centrarchiformes; family Percichthyidae; genus Nannoperca; species Nannoperca australis. The sequence goes on along the minus strand of JAVQJD010034284.1, from coordinate 6,943 downwards.
TTTACACTGTGGCTACACCTTCTCCATTTCTCACGGTGTAGAGTGTGTGCACAAGCGCAGCGTTTATTTGGGGCCGGCTTTTGAAATGTCTTGCGTGTCACAGTCGTCCCCCAGTCCTGTCGCTCAGCCCGGCTCCTTTTTCTCCCCCCCTACGCTCTCTCCTCCTCTCTTGTCTTTGTCAGCCACCGGTTTCTCTTGCCGCCTGTCCCCGCTCTCTTGCCCATCCCTCGGCTTCTTTATGTCGGTCAGTGATGTCGCTCGGCTGACAGCATACAGCTGCTGTAAGCGTGCGATCGGCTCGTGAACGTAAATTCACGTTCAGTGGCAGATCCACTGCTGCCTGTATTCGTCATGTGGATTAGCGATGGAAAAGGCTTGCTAACTCTGCTTCTCCCTGTATGTTCAGAATCCTTAGTGAATATTGCGCGTGCACACACACACACACACACACACACTTTCACATTCTCACACACACTCTTACATTGGATATCATGTTTTAGACCCTAGTATGACATGTGTTACAGCCTGCTGAAACACGCCGCTGCGCCTGTCCACATCCTGGCATCCTCTGTCCGAGACGGGCCGCCTTTTGCCCCCTTGTGCCCACCACCATGTCCCACACCATCAAGTCATGCCAAATATCTCGAGTCACCCCGGGGCAAGTGCCAGCTCACATAGTCCCAATGTCAGTCAGCAGGCAAAGACAGCTGCTGGGTAGAGTTACACCGTGTTTCTCAGGGTTGCAAGGGAGTGTTGTTGCCAGGAAACTTGTTCTCTCCGCCGAGATAGCTGTCTTTGGCTGCTGTTTCCATTTTCTTTTTTTTTTCTTTTTTTGCACATTGGAGTGCTCATTTGATTTATAAAATGTATTTGTGATTTAGATGTCCTGTGAATTCAGCATTCAGCAAAACTCCTAATTAACCGTACCAACGGCTAGCATGTGGCTGCAGCAGCACAGAGCAGCTACTACGGTTAACGTGAAGCTGCTGCTCCGAGTCCAGCCCCTGTAGACCTCACCTTTCGCCATCTGCTCGATACCTCGCCGCCCATCCCCCGCGCGCTAGTTTGTCCACACATGTTTTCAGTTCCGTCTCCATTTGGCGGGGCAGCGGTGATAGGAAAACCTGGTGTGTTGTTATTTCAGAGGCCTGGCAGCATGGAGAGGGAAGTTATCTTGGGCCCCTGGAGAAGGGCTCGGGAACGTGGTGGGGGCCGCTGGGCTGATAAAAACCAGACCTGGCCTAGACAAGAACATGCTAATGTTCACACACACACACACACACAGGCTCTTGTGCACATACATACAGTGCATATCACACAACATCCGTTCAAATATGAAAACAGGCTGATGCACTCATTTACACAAGAATGCTCATTTTCATTTGTGGTGTTCCAAAAGCAATCAAACTGAAGAAATGCATACATTTACTACGTGCCAAGATGTAGAGATGCCATAAATTAGCCCTGCTAAACACAACCTGGTGTTTTCCCCACTCCTGGCCCACCAATTGCTGGTGTCGAGGAGGGATCGTCATGACAGGCAAGAAAAAAGACGCCTTACTTGCCTTGCCCTTCGGCCTCTTCTTGGAACCCTCATCTATCACCCACGTATGTGTGTGTTTTTCTTGCTGTGACACTCTAGATGGGGTGGGGGGTGTTACTCAGCCCCAATTTGGAGCAGTACCTGTCAAAATGTGGTCTTAGAGCATTGCACAGTCCTTTAAGAACTCATGGTGTCACATCTATTTCTGTTCCCTCTGCAAAATGTGAATATCTGCAATGATTGCAAAAAAAAGGAGGCTGTCATTTCTCTGAAATGTAGACCACAACATACTCTCCTAAGTGGAAGTGATGTGTCATTTGCAGCAGAAGATTCTATTAGAATCAGATTATGCTCTCAGTTAGATCCTTCCTTTACACTAAGAGCGTCATGGTGTCAAATGTATGTATTAAAATATAGATTATAACTCTGCATATATCTTGCCAGATACATGAAAAAGGTGGTAACACTGCAAGAATGTTCCCATTATTTTGTTTGGAAAGCTTGGAGACTCATTATTAGTGACAGCACCTGGTATCTCCTCTTTCTCTCCCTCCCTCTCTCTCTCTCTCTTCCTACATTGAGAAGGTAGACTGCAAGCTAGACATGCAGCAGCTTAGGTGGAGCACAACCAGGCAAGGGGATCCTCAGTAATCCTCCTATCTCGCCCTCGCTGACACACATAGACACACAAACACACACTCGTGCGGTGCCATAACATGCATGATGTGAGTGGGAGTAGTGGCAGATGGCCTACTCGCATAACAAACTTCAGAAGCAAGAACAATCTGTAGGGCAATAAAATACCGTAATTGATCCATTGGGATTTGTTAGCATCTTCAATTGGAAACTGAATCAGACATTGACCTTCCCATGTTTGATGGATTTGAAGGAATTTTGGCTGTAATGCTGATGAACATCTCAATGCTTATGTGTATGCGAGACCATTTTACAAACGGCACACAGTTGCAAGACAAATCCAAAGCCTGCAGGAGTCAAGAAGTGAAAGAGGACTTCCTGTGACTTGCTGCCTTGCATAGGATGTAAGTTGTAGAGAGTAACGGAAAGAGGAGAGTGAGTGGGACTTGTAGGAATAAGAGGGTGATGAAGGTGGAAAGTGGCGGGAGACAGGGGTGGAAAGGCTGGATTTAGTTACAGTGAAAATGGGAGGCATGAGGGTCGCTGTCTGCTCCCCTGCCCCACGTTAACCTCCACTGGCTCTCCTTCTTGTGTGTGTGTGTGTGTGTGTTTTCACTTATGCCTCTTTGCCCTGCCGCCAGATTCCTCCCCTTCTCCCATCCAATAACTGTTCACACTCTGTGTTTGAACACAAACACACCCCACTGTTGCGTGCCTGCCTGCTGGCGTGTGATCGCGCACACCCGCCCTCACCACGGCTCATATTCAGGTGACGTGCGAGGCTTCGCTGTCAGTAATCAGTGCGAAGGCAGCAAACGGAGCCCCATCCATTCTCGGCTGTTATGACGCTTTGTCAGAGAATGGCAGGATTTCCCTGTAAGCAAGGAAATAGTCCCATTTCCCCTTTCAGTAATTGAAGAGTGCTGACAAAGCACTACCTTGTGTGTGTTTATCGTTTTTCCCGCTGCTTGCTTACACACGTTCCCGAAACCAGAAATAACATCTGAATATTTAGCAAAAGTCATGCACGATGAATGAGTGATGCCCTTGTCTGCTTACTTGTTGGTCAGTTTCACTGCACTTAAAAGCTCTTAAGTTGCGGCAAGTCGTTTTTATGGACATGCATGATACATTGGCCTACAACTCCCAGGGTTTTGCAAGGCGGTCTCTATCCCCGGGGCTGTTCCAGTGGCCATTCCACTTCATTATATTATGCAGACTTCAAAGCAAGCCTTAATGCAGCAGCCTGTGGCATGGTGGTCTGTCTGGTGTATCCTCTCCTGCAAACTCACTGCATGGAAAGACAAATGGACCTCTATGTTCTCCCATTTATCGTACACATGGTGTGTGTGTGTGTGTGTGTATGTGTGTCCAAATAACCTAATAGAAGCAAGTGGAACACAATGGTCCATGATAGAGTAGGATTCAACAAAGTGGAAGACCCTGTCAAAGCCCTCCCTCTCCTCCTCCACCCCCTCTGTCTTCTTTTTCTTCAGTTCTCTTTACCACAATCCAGCCAGCCAACCAGCCAGCCTGCTAATGTAGTTAGCTCCCCCTAATGATGGTGAAATCTTATTAATATGCTTCACAGCTGGGCCCAGTAACCAGTGGGGATGAAGGTAATCAAATCTCAGAAGACTAACCGAGATCTGAACCTCAAGAACTGCTCAGCAGCACTGGGCCGAGACAGCCCAGAGTCTGGAGGCTTGATTATAGCCGGTGGGCTTGTGTGCACGTGTGTGTGTGTGTGTGTGTGTGTGTGTGTGTGTGTGTGTGTGTCTCTCTTGGTCTGTGGTCTTTTGGACTTGTTAGCCAGGCTATCTTGTGTCAGTGTTACAGCTCCGGCCAGTTCATCATCAGAATAGATCATTTCAGTCTTGCGTGCATATTTGTCCATTTAAGTCGAGGCATGCGCTGATCGCTCAGGAGGATGTGGCTGCGAGGGCGCGGCTTTGCTCTGAGTGCACTTGTGGCTCATGATGTATGCAAAGTGAACGTGAAGAGCAGCATTACAGACCACTCAATTGAACTTAATTAAATCACTGGTGCTTCAGCTCTGAGTTGGAGAACACCGTGCTACATTAAGCTATTAAGATAGCTACACACACACACACACACACACCAGGTGTTTATAATATTTGTCTGTGAATGTGAATAACAGAGAAGAGATCTAAGTAAATTAAATCTGGAGCTTGGAGTATGTTCATCATAATTCATGGCCAGCTCACACATCGTTTAGAGCAGTTAATAATAATACAATTTAGAATTATAAACGGTATAATAGTATAATGCATAATCATTTTAATACATATGCCAGAATGAGCAGAATGGCTAGTTTCCAGCCAGACATTAGACAGACACAACCTTCTTTAAATGGACGTCTGCTGTTTCAGCGCAGCGTCTGGTTTGTTTTCGCTGGTTACACCTGACGGCCTGTTTCTTCCCGCTTCTTCTGGGACTGGTCTAACAACATGCCAGGCTGTAGCCTTGAATCCAACACTGTCTCTGGTTAACAACAATTGCGGTGACCATACGGTTCATGTGGTTTGGGTTTCACCAAAGTACAATAGATTCCTTATCAGTGACTCCTTACTGTTTTTCATTTAAACATTATTTTCAGGGTTGCGGGTTCCTGTGCCTGTATCCCGAAGCAAAGCGGGGTGTTATTGTCTATTCATGCAAGCCCTCTCTTGGCTAAAGGAATGATATTCTAGCTGCAACTCAAGTATTAGTTACTGTGGTGACTTTGCAGCCTCTGGAGAGGCTCCGGCCTGGAAACCCTGCCAGACACGCAGATTTCCAGTGTTAACATGTTGCAAGGATATCGAGGGAAGCTCTCCAGGCGAGTGTGAGTCAGTTCTTCCAGTGTTTATGCGTATGATTTGGTGGATCACACAATAGGCAGGCTTGTGTGATGGTCGGTGTTGATCAGAGCTTGGATGCAGGCTGGTGTGGAATAGCGCCTGCTGAAGGGCTAAGTAGCTCTGTCCTCTCTGCTGAGCCTCTCTGCCTCTCTGTCCACAGGCCTGCCATTGTTTTGCTCCATGCCTCAGCTTGACAAGGCTCCAGAAGCCAGGCATTGTATTTAATTACAGTCGCCAGCCCCCTCACAGACTTTTGTCCTTGTGTCCCAGATTTTCATGGGCGCTCTCATTAAGACTCTGCATTCTGTGTGTGCGTGTTCATGCGCGTGTCTGACCGATGAGGCTTTTTTAATGGCTCCGGAAAAGCCCTTAGCCTGTGTAAATGTAGGCATAGATGCAATTTTTATGTTTATGTGTGTGGGTGGGTGGGTGCCACATCTGTTTGTCTCTGCGTTTCTAATGAAGGCAGCTTTAACGTGGATGAATAGCTCTGTGGTAACACTAATAATGGGGGGCTGGAATCAGTCCACATCAACAGAGGCATAAGAGCACAGAAAACTGAATGGTTTTCCTTCTTTTCTTTTTTGCTAATGAGAAAATATGCCATGTTATGCAAGGGCTGCTCTATTTAAGTTTAATTTGTTTGACATGAGCGTGGTGACTGCGTGGCCCAGTGGCATGAGCAAAGAGGGCCCGTAATGACACCAATAAAATGGCAACGAGAAGCAAAGGACGGACTCTCTCCCTGCCCGCAATCTCTTCTCCTCCTCACACTCGCCCTCCTCCCAGCTCACTTTGTGACTGAATCCTTTTTTTCCTCCTCAGCCACAGTATAAAAAAAAAAAGGTGTCTTCTTACTGCTGTATGCGTAACTCTCCTCTCTTGAACATTTGTTTAATTCTTGATTATGAGCGAATGAGTTGTGCAAACATTCTCTCAAATATATCATCTCCGATTTTGCTTCACACAAGTAAGGATTTTTCTAAATACTCCCATGTAGTTTAAGTTTTAATCATGATGTGTGTGTGTGTGTGTGTGTGTGTGTGTGTGTAATGTAGATCAATCTAAATACTCGAGGGAGGAACATGAGTAAAGTAATACAACCTTGCTTTCACTCCCTGTGTGTGTGTGTGTGTGTGTGTGTGTACCATTTTTATCACTTCATCTGTTTTGTATTTTTGCTTTTCTTTCTTGCTCAAACACATCACAGTTCTCTGTCCTTTTTTGCGCCTCCACTGCTTTCCTCCCTCCCGTCTCCACCCTACATCATGTTTGCTTTCCCCCCCAATTGCAAATACATTTCCTAAGTCTTCACAAAAGAATCTCTGTTCAAAGAAACACAAAGAAGTAAATAATAAGCGTCTCACCGCAGTTGTTTGCCACGGTCTTCCTTTTCTCTTTTGAAAATGTTTCCACCAGCAGCATAAAAGGTTGTTGCTGGTGTTCAAAAGGCTTCTGACACCTGGGCCTCATAAATGAAATGTCTTAATTTCCCGGGCCTGATTGGGTGTCACTGTTAGGTGTTGCAATGTGAGCTTTATTGCTGTTTAGCTTAACTGTCCCTGTCATCTGAAACCCACTTTGATATGCTGTGTGAGATAACACTCGGGGCTTTGGAGGAGCTGGATTTTGGTGTACGGTGCTTGTGTCTGTTTTCTTTTTTTTTCCAGGAAGCCTTGAACATATCTGGTAATCAGGTTGGTTTATTAAGGATGTTCTGAATGTAATCTTCCCCTGTACCATCTGCTGCATGCGCATTGAGATTGGCAACCAGAGACCTGCACACCTGTGTGTGTGTGTGTGTGTGTGTGTGTGTGTGTGTGTGTGTGTGTGTGTGTGTGTGTGTGTGTGTGTGTGTGTGTGTGTGTGTGTGTGTGTGTGTGTGTGTGTGTGTGTGTGT
>JAVQJD010034282.1:0-21710 GCA_036023655.1 Nannoperca australis | reverse complement strand
TGAAGTCAGCAGCCTGCGTTCCCCCGAGGTGGATGTTGAAATCCAAGAGGACTATCAACGGTGTCCCATCATCAGGGAGGGTGCTGAGGAGCACGTGATTAGCCAGTAGCAGCACAAGTTACTCTACCTACGACACACGAAAACAACAAGTAGCTTACTTACAAAGATGACAAGGCGACCTGAAGTTCACTCCGTGATGTTGACTTGACTGATCAATGAGTGCTGTTAAAAAATTTCAGTTTAAAGAATACTGCTGAAAATGAGATCTGAATCAAATTACAATGTTTACAGACCAAATGGGTTTGAGTCGGAGCCAACATTTTTCATAATCTAAAATACATTTATATCCTAGCCCATTAGTCTCCTGGGTAATCAGTCGTCTATGAAAAACTGTGGTTTTATCATTAATCCACTTCCTCTGTGGACTTGTGAAGCAATCTTATCATCAGCTGAGTGACTGACTTAACTGTCAGTGGACCGAGAAAACTGTTTAATCTCATCTCCATTGTCACAGTTGACTTGAATGTTGGAGCCCATTTGATGCATAAATTATACTTGGGGTGGCGGTATAGGTGTGTGTGTGTGTGTGTGTGTGTGTGTACTGTATATGGAAGTGGGTGGGGAAAACTGGGGCATTGATTTATGCAGTTTCTGCCTTCCTCAAATCATTAGAGTCATGTGTTGCAGCTGGATTCCCTCATTAACCATAAAGTGCTTTAGAGCCAGGTGTGTGGATGTATGTGCATGTGTTTGTGTGTGTGTATGTTAGTACATGTGTGCATTCCTTCTGATGTTTTAATAGCTCAAAGACAGATAGAAGGAAACAGATCTTCTGTGGAGTATAATGTGCTGTTATATAGATCTTAATGTTCCATATCACAAATTGTTTTTGAAAGGGATTTATATACTGTAGTTCCCATCAGGCATACGTCATGAGCTATATTCCCTACTGACACTGTGTGTGTGTGTGTGTGTGTGTGTGTGTGTGCTGTCACATGTGTTCACAGATCTACTGCATATGAAGTCAGTATATTAACCCAACCACTTGTTGACATTATTACTTCAGAATGGTGAACACTCATTGAGAAATGTATTTTCATTTCACCATTGATTTATCAGATTTAATTTCAATGAGATTGGGCTGTCATGAGGATTATGATTTGTAAAATGCACAAATGGATTGATGGGGATAATCTTGTGTGGGAATCTTTGCTCTCATAGTCTCTGCATTTTGCATGTATAATTTTACATCAGTGCTGTTTATGTTAGAAGATTCACCAGCAATACTGTCTTCATGTTTCATAGAATTTTATTTATTTGTTTAAAGGGTCGGTCCATTAAAACCACAGAGCAAAAACCTACTTTCTCATGTGGTATATAGCGATGCACATAGAGGAGAGGTTTTGAAATGTTTCCCGTCGTGACATCTGCCTACGTCACTGTATAATGGAGGTGAATGGAATTAAGTCTATGTTGCTCAAAGCATTTAAATAACTGGCTAGCAACATTTTCTAGAAACACTCTGTCTAGAAACAGTTTGGTGTGTTAGCAGTGAGGTGTTATCCAAAATAACTGAAGCATTGTTTCTGTAAAAGATAAGTTGCTTTTGAGTTATTAAGATGTAATTCTTAAACACCTGTAGTGGCAATCTAACCACAGAAAATGCCGCTGAGGGAAGTGGAAGTCCTTTCCAACGCATGGTGGTGCAAAAATGACGTCTGCGATGACAAGTGCATATGATGGTTTATTTTTATGGCCGTGAAAAAAAGGCCGGGTGCACTGACTGAAAAACATACCAAACTTATACTAATGTCAAAATAAATACACAAGACACTAATTATGGTTGAAAAACTGTGTGGCTTTCTCCATTACTAATTCCCCCCTGCCGTTCACCTGTAACTTCCCCATCTAACCTATGTGATTGATTACCGTGCCTGTGCCCTCAGGTGCTTGAGTGACATCACACAGATCACCACTATGACACAACACGTCAACATTTGCGCAACATCACCAATAAAATGTAGCAAGTAGCAAAAATACTGCAACTTTTTATAATTTGGGTTAATTAACACTTAATATTATTCTCTTTAACATACAGTATTAGATATGATATTGGAGATCTTGTATGTACCACTCATAGTTGTTTAAAAGGAGTCACATGCTCCTCCTTGTCATGACAACGTAAAGAAAGCTTTTAGGTGTTTTTTTAGAGGTGTCAAGTGTATATCAGCATGTCTGAAGTTAATTAAGATGTGACTCTTATAATAAAACAGCAAGAGCCAGTGGCTTAGCAATGTCAGGTCATTTGTGAAAACTCCCTGGTTGATCCAACTATAATGTCTCCTCGCAGGTATTTCAAAGATACCTTTTCGCCTTTCTCTGCTTGTACCTTCTCAGGTAATGTAGTGAGTGACTGTGGCGCATTATTATAAGCTTCAACAGCTCTGCAACTCTGATTTTGGGAATTCCCCTTCGGTACCCCATGGAAGAGTAGCATAACATTTGTAACAAGGCAAAATCAATAAAAATCAATAATTAGAATGTAAGGCCTCACACAATGCAAGGAATAAAGGAGGATTTGACCCAAAAAAGGAACAAAATGTAAACAACAGAATAGAGTACAAAGCAACTGGAAACACTTGAATAGAACAAAACAATGAGTATTCATAATATAAAAAATCAGGAAATAGCCCACTTAATATTTAGCATATTATTACAAAATAATTTTTAAGCATGGAAAAGTTTGTCTATACATAACATCCAGTTTATGCATACTTGTGGTAAAGAATCATAGGGTGCTGTCATAACTGTATGACTCAAATACTTTTCATTACACTTAGTTTTGTTGTGAAGTGCTAACTGAGATTCTCATCCCCAGGCATTACAGTCCTGCTCTCCCTGACCGTCTTTATGCTGCTAGTCGCAGAGATTATGCCCGCCACATCAGACTCGGTGCCTTTAATAGGTAAGCCAGGCTAAAGTTAAAAGCAGTCGCTATGGGTGTCAACTACTATCAGTGGGGAAGACGTGGGGTGGAAATGTGTGCAGTCCTTTTTCATCAGTGGTTCTCTTATATCACAGTGTTTAAAACTAAGTTTAGGCAGCCATCCAGTACTTCGATTTTTTTTCATTTAGCGATCTGAGGCACCGTATTTGAAACAGTAAAATAAAGAAGTAGCTTTTTGCATTTCTCTGAGACACATGAAGAGTAGTGTGCTCGAGGCAAAACTGTTTTTTGTTTCTCTTGGGCTTTTTTCTCTTGAGATTGCCCTTTTCCTTGTAGTGAAACTTCTTATTTTATCCTCTTGTTTTTTTTTCTTATAATGTTACCTGGGTCTGTTACTGCCTGACACAACTTTTTTTTCTTTACCCAGCTGAGTACTTTGCCACTACCATGGTCATTGTTGGTCTCTCAGTAATTGCTACAGTTTTGGTCCTACAATATCACCACCATGACCCTGATGGAGGCAAGATGCCGAAGTGGGTGTGTATAATTTCATATTACATTATTATCTGTGACTTATACTTTGATCCTGGTAATGCCACTGTAGTCACTAGCCTCTAGCCAAACCATAAAACTGTGAAGTTTATAATGATAATATATATATATAACTGTGAACATTTGTTTAGCTGCTTTCTGTTTTTTTTAATTAGGTTAGAGTCATTTTGGCTTCCCTTACAGTAGTTAATCATGATTAATATGCATTTGCTTGTGTAAGGCTTGTGTGTACGCCAGGTATCTTTAACAATCAGTAATGTGCTGAGGAAGTTCACAGGACAGCACTAAAGAATTGCATGCTCGAATGTGCTAAAGTTAGTATGCTAGTTGTGAAAATATAAAAACATACACACAAAGAATTGCTGCCTGGCCAGTGTCAATTGTTCTTGCAGAATGATGTCTCCTGATAGATTAATATACTCAAAAGGTTTAGTCACAGTCAAACAATTGCTTTTCTGGGGCTATTGTAAAATCAACGTTTTGTTGTGACTGGCAAATGCAGCAACTCAAAAAGTTCAAAAGGTAAAAATTCTTGTAGTAACCCAAACAAAGTAGAGATAAAAGATGAAGACTGGCTTTTTGTCCTTTGGTGTATGGACCCCACATTTATTTTTATTTTTAAAGTTTAAAGTCTGCTAAATGACTTAATGTAATGTTTGATTCAAATTTAAAAGGAGTCTTATTCATTTCTTTCTTATTTTTTATCGTTTGATCCCAAAGACCCGTGTGATCCTGCTGAACTGGTGCGCCTGGTTCCTGCGCATGAAGCGCCCAGGTGAGGCGCGAGTGCGTTCAGCCTGTCACAACAAGGCTCCTCGGACCAGCCTGACCAGCATGGACCTCAATGCTAGCGTTTCAGCCTCCCAATCCACCAACGGCAACATGCTTTACGTTGGCATCCGTGGCCTGGAGAGCATTCACTACTCCACAGCTGCCACCTCGCCAGACTCTGGGGTCCTCTGTGGACGTCTGGTCGGACGAGCAGGTGAGGATGAGATGCTCCTCCCCACAGGTCACAGCTCCTCAGTGGGCAGCGTGGAACCAGAGCTGGCCAAGATCCTGGAGGAGGTGCGTTATATTGCCAAACGCTTCCGTGACCAAGACGAGGACGAGTCAGTGTGCAATGAGTGGAAATTTGCTGCGTCTGTTATCGACAGGCTTTGCCTCATGGCTTTCTCAGTCTTCACCATTCTCTGTACCATCGGGATCCTCATGTCAGCACCCAACTTTGTAGAGGCCATTTCCAAAGACTTTTTCACTTAACGACTTTATCAGGAAATTAATGCTTGAACAAAAATACAAGCCTACACCAACCATTCTTATCACAGAGTAACCATTTGTAATTATTATTATTTGCATTGGTAAACTGGGAGGTATGTAGTTGAGTCTGCTAATTTGGGACTTGTATATCACCAAATATTGAACCATAATTAAAGAAAAGTCAAATTGAGGACTTGTAATTCAGGCAGCATATGTAGTATATGTAAAGCATAAATAGCTAAATTTATGCTTTACATGATGTTGGTAAAAATTATCATCTTTTGCTCTTTATATTACGCAGCCTAATGGCATACTAAAGGAAAACATCTAATTTTGATCCCTTTGTACTGCTTTAAAAGGACTAATACTACAAAGCATTGTTTAAGTGTTGTAATTTGCTAACCTACAAAGCATGCAATTGTGGTTTGTTATGTGATGTCACTTGTGTTTTATTGTTTATTACATTATATCTATTAGAAAATCCTCCATATACTAAAACATAACAGCTACAGTATATTGCATTGAAATGTATTTGTTGTATTACATGAATACTTACTTACATATATCCAAAATAGTTATGTGATGTTGTAAATTGCCTTTCTATTAATCGTTTATATTCATATATTAATTATGGTTGATTATTGTATTATAAGCATAACCTGACCTCAATTTAACAGTGTTCTTACTTGGTCTTACTTATTGTTTCTTACTTATAATAATAATAATTAAAGAATTTCTGTGAGGTCATAATTTTCTGCTTTTCATTTCAGTAAGTTTATCTTTTTGGTAATTATGTTCTCGTCCAGTCAACAGTTGTACTGTGATATTATATAGATAAATGTATTTTTTTCTATTTGAAAATGGGGGCAACATATCCCAGATTTTTTTTTGCTGTACGAAACTGTGTTTTGTTAACCAATACAAGTATACTGCCGCCCCATCCACATTGTCCTACTTGGACTACAAATGATAACCTTTAACCCTTTTGTTCAATTCAGTGCACCATCAAATTGAAACAGACTACAGAAATGGAACAGACTGATACAGATGGCTTTCTGACAACTAGCTAGCAAAAACCAAAACTAATTTGGGCAGATAAAACACAAATGTGCTCCAGTACAGCTCCTGGAGAACTGTATAAAGGATGAAGGACAAATCAATCAGTGAGCCTACATTTAATCTTGCAAGACTGAACAATTGCATTAAACAAAAAGTTGTTCACAAATGCTTTATTTGATGGTTTTACTTTATTATTAGTTTACTGATTATTGGATTACTCTGCATGTGTGAGCTTTACATATTAGTTTTGAGTGATTTAGGGCACACACCACTCTCCCCATTCCTTAAATGTAAAAAACAAACAAACAGCTATTTGGGGTCTTTAAAATTCATAGAGAGACATCTAGGAAGAACATTTGTAGCTTTTATTAGTTGAGTGGTTACCAAATGTTATAATACAGTTTATAATTTGTGTGCTGGCAAATGTATTATCTCACTGTACTGGTGAGAGTTTGTTTCTTGATCAGGAATTTATTTAAGTCTACTGCAAAATACTTGTACCAATGACAAGAATTAAGGTACCCCGAGTAAAAGCAGGAACATTTTCATATGTATTTTGTAAAATCCTTTGTGGTTTTGAGCAATATAAATAACACTGACTTGGTCGTTCCCAGAATGACGTTATATCTGATGCATTAATGTGTCATTAGCAATTAAATGTAGCTGGTGGAGGTGGAGCTAGTTGGGTAATTTTTATATCTATAACAATGAAATTTTGTAAGATTGTCATATTTAGTAGTAGTAATCTGTAAAGTAACTACTAACAAGCTGACAAATTTATACAGTAGAGTAAAAACTACAAATACAAAAAATGTGTACAGTAACCTTCAGTAAGAGCACTTTGTCACATTCCACCACTGGCCCTCACTATCATTCAGCATCCAGTGGAAAACATCATAATATGAGATCATTTTTTCCAGATGTTTAGTAACAATTTTGATAAAAAAGAATTTGATAAAATCATATCAATGGACACAGGTGAATCAAACTAAATCATGAACCATGAATTCATGTATTGAAACACTCTAGCTTAGGAAGGTAATGCAATTCAGTTCTTGTAACAGTACTTTACAGTGTGGTATTAGAACAAGAGGCTGTGAATATTTCCTCCACCATTGAAAGTTTCAAATCTCCGGTTCTATCGGAAGGCATAGTATTTCACTGCATTACAAAACTGCCACCTGGTGACTGAACCTAACAGGCACACACAATTACACCTACACTGATAAAACGGTCTATAGTTTCATGAACAGTTGAGTCTGAACTGATATTAGAAATTACAAAATAACGGCTCTTTTTGTTAGTTAGTTAGTTAGTTTGATTGGAGTCGTACGAGTTGGGAGGAACCTTAAGCCAGAGCATGGGTTGTTTCAGGAAGGGATTCTCCGCTGCCACGCTTGTTAGCGACGGTGTGAGTGCGCCTTTGTTTTTTCACCGACTGGAAACACATCTATTCAGTTTTGGCTTGACACGCTACCGTTTATCTTTGGTTTGAGCTTTGAGTGTAAAGTCTTTTAGCTGGTAAAATGTCGGACGCTTTGTTGCAGTGGTGTGTGGACCAGTTACACCACAAGTTTGGGTTGGAAGCATGTGAAGACATCGTCCAGTAAGAAATGTTAACGCTAAATTTGACGATTAAAGTACTGACAGACTGTCTGCCAACAAGCTAACATCTGCAAGTCAAAAAAGCTAGCTTGGCACTGCTGTAACAGTTACCGTGATTACGTTTTCCAGTGTGTCTGCGTATCAAAATATCGTCAATTAAAGTTATTGTGTGTGCGTGCGTGTGTGTGTGTGTGTGTGTGTGTGTGTGTGTGTGTGTGTGTGTGTGTGTGTGTGTGTGTGTGTCAAATTGACTTTCCTTTGATACAGCTAGCTATAAATAAATGGTTTTACTGCTGTTAGTTTCAGGTAGCTAGCTGTTTAACAGGTGTATTAGCTATTTTTAGCTAACTGTTAACCGGTGATTTATTTTACTAACTTGTCAAATTCCACTTTTCCAGCTGACACCTCCTAAGTGATGTAACTTTGCATCGGTGGCGTTTATGTCACGTGCATAATCAGATTACTTTTTAAATAATTTATAAGGCAAACATATCGAGTAAACAGCTTGGAACCAATGTGTCAACGTCCAGTAATCTCACAGAGGTACAAGAGAATCTTATATTATCTGCAGGTGCTTGTAAGTTATAAGCCAGTACCTGAAAGAAAAGAAACCCATAAAGACAAAATATATAAGCACAACCACTGCTTGTTTGTTCACGGTTCTTATTTTTTTAATTCTATTTAGACATTATAGACATTGTTCCAACTACAAATGATTTTCAAGTATAGGTGAAATGTGTGAGCACACCTGTATAGAAAGTTTGTGATAGCATTTCTAATTGGATAAGTAATGGACAAATATTGAGGACAATAAACCTGGTCTTTAGTGGTGCTTTGTTGTACTTACACATTTCAAAAGCAAACAAATCAGGTCTATTGAAGTATCCTAAATTGTTTTGAAAAATTCTGAAACAGTAAAGTACCCTAAGCATATAAAGTATTGAATATTAATGAATAAATTCTTAAGCAGGCATTGCTGGAAGCCACACAGATATAAAGAACTGTTGGGATTTTCTTGCCTGTAATGTTTTCCACATCCACTTTGATAAGAAATGTTCTTGAATGAATTGTTAAATCGTGTCATCCTGCCATCTAGATATATTCTATCCATTGAAAAAGCTGAAGAGATTGAGGAGTATGTGGGAGACCTCCTGCAGGGCACAGATGGGAGAAAAGGGCAGTTTATAACTGACCTCCTCACCAGATGGAAGAAGACTCAAAGACAGGCTACAGATAACACAAGTCTTATCCCTTTAAAGGCATCAGTTTCATCAGCAGGTAGGTCAATAAACGTCTGATGTCTGCCACTGAATGTATTTTGATGTAGAGTATACATAACATTCCTCCCAGCTATTATCAACCTGCTATGAAACTACTATGCAAAGCACTTGGCCATGACTAAACATTGTTATTAAATATGAATTCTAATGATTAAAGGTCTTATGAATGCAAATGTAATTATCTGAGACATCAGAATTTCTCTCAAATGCACTATCCACAACGTTTGTTTATTGTAATTTGCGCTGCTTTCCTAGATTCACAAGAAATGACCAAAGATACCCAGAAGAAGTCTAAACGCAAGGGCCGTAACAAACAGGAAGTGATGACCGTGAGCCAAACTGAACCTGAGCCAGAGGCAGT
The DNA here is from genome assembly GCA_036023655.1 of Nannoperca australis. Taxonomy (NCBI): domain Eukaryota; kingdom Metazoa; phylum Chordata; class Actinopteri; order Centrarchiformes; family Percichthyidae; genus Nannoperca; species Nannoperca australis. The sequence continues at coordinate 12,646 of JAVQJD010034282.1, read as the reverse complement.
CAAGACCCCCATTGATCTGATGAGGGTGAGTACACGTCCGCCTAAACATTTGTTCTCTTATCACCTAATTAATAAAGGTAATTCTCATGGTTTGAGCACAACAAAAACACAACACATTAAATTCATTTATAGATGATCAATTTCATGTTTATTGTTGTGCTAGTTTGCTTACCTCATCTATTTCTTTCCTCTTATCCGGTTTACTACTTTCTCAGGCCCAAGAAAACCGTACTCCTTCAACAAAGAAGAAAAGTAAGTTTGTCAATCTCTATAATAAAGAGGGACAGGACAAGCTGGCTGTCTTACTCCCAGGTCGACATGCCTGTGAGTGCCTTGCCCAAAAGCACAAACTCATCAACAACTGCATCAGCTGTGGTCGCATTGTGTGTGAGCAAGAAGGCTCAGGACCCTGCCTCTTCTGTGGAAGCCTGGTACATACGTTTTTTATTTATTTATTTTTTTCAAGTTCCACTTTTGTTTTATTTCAATCTGCTTTTCGTGTTGATAATCCTTACTTTGTAGTTTAGGATTCTTTACTCACTGTGGTTCACTGGTCTGATTCAGGTCTGCACAAAAGAGGAGCAGGAGATCCTACAACGAGACTCCAACAAAAGCCAGAAACTAAGAAAGAAGCTTATGGGAGGTGAGCGTCAAAACGACTCTTTACTATATTAAGTATATTGCTATATACTTAAAATAAAATCTATGAAATGATGACGTGGGTTAATGCTGTGAATTTGCTTTTTATTTTGGTGCCAGACTGTGGAGAAAGAGATTGTCTCCCCCACCAAGAGGCCATGATGAAGGCTGGCTTGGAGAAGGCTGTCCAGCACAAAGAGAAACTGCTGGAATATGACCGAAATAGGTAAAAAAAAAAAAAAAAAGAGCTTCACAAGAATAAATAGGTTTTATTACTTGGTGTGCAATGTAAACACTTTAACAGGACATTTTGATTATTGTAGAAGGATCATAAAACTTGGTGATAGCACTTAACTATTAATTTACTGTCCCCTTCGACTCAAGTGTCAGGAGAACGCAGGTTCTGGATGATGAGTCGGATTACTTTGCCACTGAATCCAATCAGTGGTTGTCACCAGGAGAGCGAGAAAAGCTGAGGAAAAGGGAGGAGGAGCTTAGAGAACTTCGCCATGCATCTCGCAAGGACAGGAAGATCACATTGGACTTTGCTGGTAGACAAGTGACTGATGAGGGAACTAACCTCAACGAGTACTACAACAAGTAAGATAAGCAGTCACCACGTGAATCAGGGCAGCAAGGGCAGATTTCTGTTGTGTAATCATGCTAAACACCACCTCTTTTTGAAATGTTTGTAATACTTTGCAGGTTGGATGAGACCCTCAAAGCTATGAGCAACAACTCTATGTCAAAATCACCAGTATATTCTGAAAGACAAGGTGGACGACAGAGCCTCGGAGAGCTGGTCAACCCAAACATAATGCAGTCTGCGCCAGAGGTAGGTTCTTTTTGACACCTACTGGGCGTAACAATGGTGTCACTTTGTGGTACATTTTTAACACTTTGCATAGTACATTTTTTCATGATGAATATTGTAAAGATGATATTCACACACATTTCTCTAATGATGCCCTTTCTAGTGGGTGGATATTGGAGGCCGCGTAAACTACAATAAAAACATGGGGCAGGGGAAGAGTTTGGCTGAGGGTAAAGGAGGAGAAGAACGTAGCAGGTTGCGGCTTCAAGACAAAAACCTGCAAGAGATGTCTGACGGGGGCTGGTGCCTCAGCATGCACCAACCATGGGCCTCATTGCTGGTCAAAGGCATCAAGAGGTAAGGAGGAAACCCTCTTACAAAGACTCTTTGATTCCTGTCAGGCTGCAAAGGTAACATTGCACTTTGTGTGTTTGTATGTGTGTAGGGTAGAGGGGCGAACTTGGTACACATCCCACAGAGGTCGTCTTTGGATTGCTGCTGCAGCCAAGACGCCCACCCCTCAAGAGATTGCTGAGGTGGAATCCATGTACCGCCGCATCTACAAGAAAGGTACACATCAGGAAATAAGACTGTAAATCTGACTGAATATTGGAAGTGATTTTCTTCCAGCTGTTTTACACACAGCAAATGTACATATCTTTGAAACCGCTGCCAAAAAGTCTGATATGATGCCTGTGATTTTGCGTATCGGTGGATCCTTGATTGCTCTTATTTTCTTTTCAGAGCCCAGGTTTCCTAAAGACTACCCCACTGGCTGCCTGTTGGGCTGCGTCAACATGACTGACTGCCTGTCTCAGGAGCAGTTCAGTGATCAGGTCAGTAAAACATTAAACCATATCAGAATTATGAATACCAGCACTATATTTTATTTAAAAATGAATAGTACTGTAAATAAATAATAATTATTACTATAATTAAATCACAGAATACATCAGAGATGTGCGTGGCAATTCAGCCATAGCAAAATAAAAACAACAACAAGAAAAGGCAACAACAGTGTTTTATTTTCAATCAAAGCGTGTCATTATAACCCAAAATAGGCACAAGGGGATGTGATGGACAGAAAGACTTAGATAGAAGTGTGCCTTACAAAATGCTTTGCAAATAGACTTGGATGATTCTATTTTCTTGAATGTTGTGTCAGCGTTTGGTTACTTTGTGATCCAGGTACAGGTAGTTGCAACAAAATAGGTTTGACTTAGGAGACTGTTAGATGCTTTTGCTGTTTTTATTTTTGGTGTGTGTTGACTGCAGGAACTCTTATAATTCCCACATTTCTGCTCCTTTTGGCCTCTCCAGTTCTTCTGCCCATGTAGGCTATGCTGAAAGAAATTCCAGCTTGCGGTACACAAAAAGCACCTAACTTAAAACTGAAAACCGAATTTTGTCTCATCATGTCATAGTATTGGAAATGCAGTTCAGTTTCAGGTATTTGCAACAACACCAGAAGCAGTAAAACATCATCATGGAAATGTTAATACACAGAGCATTGTGATTCTATAGACATCCAGAGGCTAATTTCATCCAAGACCACACAGTACAAGACAAAAAACAAACAGGCAAACATTGTTTTTTTACAACTTAATTGTTCTCTCTTGTGAGTTTAAATCATTGTGAATGATCAGTTTATGGTTGCTTAGAGAAGGTTAAAACCTAGACAGTTGTATGTGTTTGGAGGATGATCATCATTTTTCTTCTGACCTCTCTCTTGTATTTATTGAAACTTATACTGGGAGGTATTATATTTGATGGAGTTGTTGATGCAGATTGAGCATGTGTGTAAAATTGCTGCAATATCATATTTTATCAGCAGAGGTCAGACTGCACTTGCACATAGCAGCAACTCCCTGCTATCTTTCAGTTTTCCCACTAGAGACAGTATGCACCACATGACTAGCCACTGAAACACAAATCCAAGCCCCCAGTCTAGCAGTTGTCTCCCCCAGAATGGTGATAGGCACACATTACATTGGCATCCACCTATTGTGTTCATGCAGCATAGTAAAAAGGGCCTATTTTGAATAGCAGAGAACACCCTCTGATTAGTAATCTAACAATAGAGTGCACTGCAGCTTTCTATGCTTTTCATTTTATGTCTTCCATGAACACATGAAGTGAAATCCACCCTTTAACCCGGAGTGTTACGAGGACTCTGGTTTGACTCTGAATATGTGATGTGGCAAAACATGGAGCTGCTCCATTGGCAGTACGGTCAGTGCCGCTTTTTTGGACTCATAAACTATTTATATGAGCTTTTACACCCAAATTACGTTAATTAATTGCAGTTTTACCAAGTCTAAACCAAAAATACTCCCCACTCCCTCTTAAGTCATCATGTGTATACAGAGTCGCTCTCACATTCGCTGTCAATGGAAAACATTTAAATGTAATTACATTGCCATCCTCGCTTTGGCTGTTTTGCCTCCAGCTTTGGAAGAGCCTGCTCTGTCTGCTGGTCTCATCTGTTTACAGAATATAATAGTATATTATTGTATAGTTTGTTATTATTAGAGATTAATTGATTGGTTGATTTGCTGAAAATTAATTGCCAACTATTATGATAATCAGCTGATTGTTTAGGTCTTTTTTTAATCAATCATGCCATACATTCACAGCTTCCAGCCTCTTAAATGTGGTTATTTACAGTTTTCTTCTTTGATAGTGGATTGAGTTTTGGACTGGAACAAGAAATGTTTAAATGCCATTGAAGATGACAGCGTTTTTACAGATAACCATTACAAATAATCTGCAGACAATAAGAATAATCGTTACAGTTACAGCACTAATAATTATACAAGTAATGTCAGGCTTTAAGAATAAAAACTCAGCTATAAACATGTTTGTTGATTTGTTGGCATTAAATGTTTTTAATGATAGGGGTGAAATGCACTATTAGTATAAGTGTTTCCCACGCCAGTCAGACTAAAATCTCTAAACAAGTTCACACCCTCATTCAATAAGGTGTCAGATACTTCTCAGTGTTTTTAAGTTGTCTATAAACATCTACATGGCTTACATGGGAGAGTCCACAGTGAAACCGTATAAGCGGGGAAATGTGTAAAACGCTAAACACTGCACAAACATGCCCTAAAGCTGCAAGCCGCCGTACACATGTACACACATGCTCATATGCAATCTTGGATGAGATACTGAAACAGATCGCATTTGGAAACTGCACAGTCTTCTGTTCCAATTAAAAAACAGAGCCATCGAAAAAGCAATTATCCCCTTTTTAGGATGTGACAGTTTATTATATTTTATTATATATTTATTTATTATCTTGTTTCTGAGGAGCTATGTGTGTTTGGCTAAAAAACTAAGAAAAGAAAAATTTACTTAAAAAATGTGTACTGTTACATGGTTTGCATTCTGACTGCTGGGACCTGTAAATCTAAGGGCTTTCCCCTTTTGTACTCTGTCCTCATTCTCTCCTCCACCACTCATTCCACCCAGGGCTGTAAAATCATGTTTGCAGGCAGTGTGACTGCCCTTTCATCCTGTGAAAGGGTGTGTGTGTGTGTGTCCACTTGCACAGAGCAGCCATAAATAACACCCCCACCCCACACAAGGCCCCTCAGAAAAAAAAGAAAGAAAGGCAGATGTAGAAAATAGCAAAGAACAACAGCACCAAAGGCCTAATGATGGTGCCGAACAGTTGGTTAGTACTTATTCCAGTCACCATTTTGGTAAAAGCAGAGACTCCGCTGTTTAGTATATAGCAGTTTAAGCTGGCTTCTCTTCATGTAAGCAGAAGAGTGCGTCTTGTTCTAGTGCATAGCAACACACAGCTGAGCTGCTGGGCTGAGCGAGTGGGTGAGGTGTAGGATTTACTGTCCTGTGCTGGCAGTTGTGGGTGGTTAAAAGAGGGGGGTGGTGAAGGACAGACAGCCATTATTCTTCAGGCTCTTCTATATCTGCCCCTAGTGATGTATGAAATATTTAGAGAGAGTGGAAAGTGGGTAGATCAGGAGAGCATGAGAAGGAACACTCAGAACGCCAAAAAATGCAGTAAATATTTGAATATCACTGATCCAGTGTGATAGCAGTCATTCCCCTGTTGGGGCGCTGTTGTACAAAGCAGCAACAAAAACCTGATACCCTGCTGACAGACATTTCAGAAAGACCACCCCAGGCAGAGCAGGATTTCCATCTGCTTGACTTGGACCAATTCTTTCCCTCATTAGAAATTGACTGGTATATTGATCCATTCCCCCCCATAATCTCTCACTCCTCCCAACTCTCCAGCCCCCCTTACTACTGATAATTGGCTGACCATTATGATCTGTGCTCTGTCTCTCCACCCCTACCCCCCAGTGCTCACTATGCAATCGGTGGAGATATACGCCCGACCTTCCTACTGCAGTGTGTGTGTGCTCGCGTGGGTGGTGGGGGTGTTATAGGAATGTTACATACTGAAAATTGGAATGTTTTCGCTGGAAGAGGCAGAAAGAAATAATTAAAAAGGATGAGCGTAGAGCTCCAGCCAAACTAAGCAGGTTTATGGGTGGTGGATATGCTGCAGATGGTTTACTTCACACATACAAATGACACTCAACTGTGCAATATTTTAAGATTAAAATTAAGTCAAACAGCATTACTATATTTTCAGTACAACATTTATCTACGCATGCAGAGATCCATTCTCACTCTGGTCCACAGCACAGGCAAAGGCACATTGCACCCCATACAGAGCTCCAATCGCACCAACAGCTTACTCCTGTGGTGAAAAAAATGATTGGATCAATCCACACTCTTAATAAGTGTCTAATTTATTACTATGTTCCAAAGACCATATCACCAGCTGCAGAGCTACATGTCTTAGTGAATAAAAGTCAAAGAGGTCTAATCTTCTGAACAGGCATGCCAAGAGCAAAACAGTGACTGTTCAGTGTTCTATTAATTCATATAAAATGACAAGAAGGCAAAGTGGGCTTTGTGTGTGTGTGTGTGTGTGTGTGTGTGTACATATATTATCTAATCAAAGAACCCTATAATTTCCTTATGAGGAAATGTTGACATTGTAATTCAGTCTGGAAGTTTCAACATCCACAGAGGTTTTTGATGGGTAATGCAGTCTGTGGTACCTAATGTTTCACAGATAAGCATATTTTATTTACCTAATGTTTGGTGATGCTGGACAGCACTTGTGTAAACTCACCAGCCACTTTATTAGGTACAGCTTGCTAGTACCGGGTTGAACCCCCTTTTGCCTTCAGAACTGCCTTAATTCTTCGTGGCACAGATTCAACAAGGTGCTGGAAACATTTCTCATTTTGGTCCATATTGACATGACAGCATCACACAGCTGCAGATTTGTCGGCCTGTGGGTGTTTATCAGATACACAGATCAGATGTTTATAGTAGTGGTCCTCAAGTGGTCCAGCCTCAGATTTTACATTTCATTCATCATTAAGCCTTCACTCATAGGCAATATTAACACCGGTTCGGGTTTATCTCCCAAAATGAAAAGAAAATGTACGTAAGGCCCTTTTCACTGAAAACAAGAAGCTCAGGTGTAAATAATTTATTGAATGATGGCTGAATTCCATTAAGCTGTGTCAGTTTTAGGGTCCTGTTATTGTGTATGCTAGCTTACTATCATGCTTACTGGGACACTTAAGGAAAGCAGTTAATGATCCTAATAACTCAAATGTTATTGTGGCTTTAAAACCAATGACAGTAATAACACTGCAATAGCAAATAGAACTAATTCAGGCAAGCCAGGTTTTTTTTGACATAAGTTTATAAAACTCTTAACAACATAAAACTGTTGATTTGCTGTAAAGAAGAAAATAACCAAATTACTAAATCAAAATATAAACACTAAATTAAAATGTATCTTGTAGAATGCCCCCCCCCCCACTCATTATTTAATACTTAAGATTCAAGCATACAGTCTTGTTCACAGCAAAGGTGAAATATAATTCATCCTAACATTAGGTTAGCCACCTACATACAGTTAATGTATGTAACCGTATCATCTGCATAAAGTGTCATTTGCATAGAGTATGTAAGTGTTATCTAGATTAGTGCCTGCATCAGAACATACAATAGTGATTATACAATATAGTGTGTGTTCATAGTGGTAACGGAATAGGCTCATGAGAAGCACTGATAGAACAGTTAAAGAAAGATTTGTTCTGTTTTAGTTAAATTGTAGCAATTAACAATAATTACAAAAATGCATATGAAATAGATGATGATGATTGTTAAAGAAAGATTCACATGGAGCTTCGACACAGCCCTGATAACATAATCATTGTTTAGTCTGGATTGGATATGTTGTGGAAAATAAAAGGTCGCTGAGTTAAATGTTTTTTTTCACAATCCAAACTGCACTGACTGGAGAGTTGTTTTTATTTTAATCATTAGTTAGTGTTGATCTGTATCTGCCATTTTCTTGGTGGCATTGCATCAGTTGCCATTGACTTATATTTTGTATCTCTTTAACGTCCAGTTAATAAAACACTTATCAATCATCTTGTTATCTTAATAACATAATCGTATTAATCACTTATTTTGTTCTTTGTAACATTCAGCTTCTTTTATGAGTGTATATTTAACCCTCCAATAGAATATGCTGTATATAGACTGCAGCTCAGTAGATGTATGCACACTAGCACATGTCAGATAACTGAAACCAGTGGCTTATACCACATCACATAGCTGCAAGGCTAGACACTTAACTGTTAAAAGAAGGGCTGGTTTCTGTGGAATTCCATTTGTGCAAGCTTTCCCTCTGACCTCCAGAGTGCAGCTCCCGTGCTTGTTAGGCTGGCTGGAAGCTCGGACTGATGCCTGCGTTTCCTTCTGTGGTAATGTGATATTTATATGCTGAAAGCCTTCCTGCCAGCATGCCACACACATACACACACACCCTCACAGGATATATTGAATGCATTCCAAAGGAAGGTTAGTCAGGAAATGCTATTTTTTCTTTCCCCTTTCCCTGTAATGTTGGGTGAATCCTTAGCAGTGGCTGCTCCCCTCTCTTCCTGCTCCCATCCCCCCTCCATTATTCCATCTTCATATTTTGCCACTTTCTCTCTAACAGTATGTTTTACAGGTTAGGGCTGTTAAATTGTATGAGATTGGGGGGGATTCAGATTACGCTCAGTGAACAGACATGCACACTTACATACAACTATGCATCTGTCTCTGTCTGCACAACCTGAGCCACACACTAACACACTCACATTCCTCTCCTTCCTCCCTTTTTCCTTGCTGGGCAGTTTGCCATGGCAGAGAGGTCAGACATCATGTGATTCTGCAGTGGTGTGTAGAATGCATTCTGCCCAGGGTCCCCAGGCACATGGATGACAACCAACCAAACCTCAGTCACAGGTTTTCAACAGCATGAAAAATACATAGAACCATCTGCCAGACTTAAAAAGGCCTGCTCCACTGTTTAGAATTTCACTGCTGCCCTTAGACCACTTCATTGAATGTCAGTTTCTGCTGTTGGGTGAGCAGACAGTTAAGCCGCTTTTATTATCTCTACTTCTCCATTTTGTTCTGCTTATTTAATAGGACATGTTCCTCTCGCTGTATGCAGATCACAGGAACTTGGAACAATGATAAAGGCAACACAGACAGCTTCCTTTGATGGTCTGAAAGACAGCAGTGTTGATGAAAATGAGTCAGAATCAAAGAGAGGTAACTGAATACAAAGCTGTGTGAAGAGTTAGACTGAATGCCAAACAGGTAAAATTCTTCTCTTTTCTTAAAAAAGAAGATGTGGTGCGTTATTTAAATCAGTCCTCATCAGATTATGATTTATTGACTGTTTTTTGACATAAACAGGAAAGCTCTCAAGGTACTCATAATATTACAGTGTTGGCTAATATTCTTGAGCTAAGAGCTAACCAGTTCTTGTTTTGTAATTGATGCACTGAAAATAAGACAATCTAATGTAAAAATGAACCAATGAGAATAATTTGAGGAAAATGGAGACAAATTCCTTATTCTTAATTTTCTTTTTGATTTAAATATAATGTATTCCAAATTTAAGGAAGCGGTCACGAAATGTTAGATATTTTGTGGCTAAAATTGCAATAACATTGTTACTGGTTATAATGTATTTTGCTGTACACAAATTACTATTTAGATGGATGAACTTCTAAAGGCCTGACAAGAATTCTTTACTTATTTTTACCTCATTCACATAATGCCAGCTTGCTGTACAGTGAGCAAGCCGTTACAGTTTGATGACTAGCTAATTTGCATGGCGGATATAACATAAATGGAAGATATAAATTATGTCTAACAATACTAAATATGCGAAGGGAATGTTGTAAAGAGAACAAAAGGATTTAAATCAAGTCAATGGACTGGAATCTTTACAGCCCAAACTTTTAAAGCCTGTGATTTTGTGGTTAAAGTATGTTTAGCTGTTGCTGTTTTTGAATAGGTATGGTTACCATTCAGTTAGTATGGTCCCAGCACATGTTACTGGAACTGCCTTTTTGTTTTTGGTTTATGAAACAGTCTTCTGGTTTTCACTTTGTGCTCTCTTTGAAATAATGGCCCCAACTGTGTTAAACAGTGTTTGCATAAAACAGGAAAAACGAGACCTCTGTAGATTTTAACATTGTGACCTATTTAGTGCCTTGCCACAGGCAAACTCTAACCCCCCACAATAAGCTTTAATGAAGCATGGCATCAATATGTTTGACATTTATCTCCCATCTCAACATCTGGTGTTTGTTTTTGATGCCCCAAAATGGTTCCTCATGAGGCCAGTGTCTGTGCCAGTTTTCTGTTTTGGAATGAGGAAATGAATGAAGGTTGTGTGGTGTAGTCAGTAAGTACTTTTCACAGAGTCAGTGGGCGACCGTGTTTCCCTGCTATGGTGTTATCAGGAATTGGAAGAGCTCTCAATTTAATCATTATTCATTATGCCTGTTTCCATTCAAATGTGAGGACAGACGTTACTTCATTCATTACGTCTAGCTGCATTTTCAGTGTTTTTGTCAACATTCCCCAGGCATGCCTATGCAATTGCTTAATGTCACACATGCTCATGTGTGTTAATTTGAGAAGATATCTTTATCCAACCGAGCCTCGACCCAGCAGAAGTATAACCACAAGTATCTCTCCTGGAAAGAGAGAGCCAGAGAGACAGAAAGCGAGAGACTCCCTGCCACTGCAGGGTCAGAGATTACAAACTCAATTGTACTCTGCTGGGTGACATGTCTGCTCAGCAACTTCCTGCAAGCGACATCAGAGAAGAGGAAAGTATGGAGAAAGAGGAGGAGGAGGTGAGGGAGGCCCTCCATGCTTCCAGTGCCATTAATCTTTCTCTGTTTGTGTGCAGCAAGTAAAAAAATCCCATTAAGCCTGTGATTCTGACTTATTCCCAGGATATAATCACCAGGAAAAAAGGGAAATTAAATGGAAAATTTTAAATGAATAACAGTACAACCCATGAATGGATTTGAAATGAGTATCTTTAACCTTTAGTGTCTTTAATCTTCAGTCAGTATAGTTTGAAATTTAATATATTTAATAGGCGTTCTCCAGTCATGCTTCTTAGGGTCAATATTGATCACTGATATGTCATTCCAGTTGTTGGTTGATCATCTTCCATTCACCATTTGATTCCTTATTTGAAACATTTTTACAAAACGCCTCCACATAACAGACTCTGTAAAAGATCTTTGCCATATGTCTGTTATACAGGTTATTTTCACTGTTGGACTCAGACTCATGTTAAATTATATTGATTACATCTCAGTATGTACTGTTGAGTTCAGCAACCACATCTGTCTAAAACTCTCAAAATGTTGCATATAAATGAATGATCATAGAGCAGCTCGAATTTTCAGATAATAAAAACAAAATGTTTCAAATGATAGGAGAATGTCTAATATTTTCATAGAAAAGCTTTTCTGTACCCAGCAGTAGCATAGAAAAAGTAGAAATTTATGAGCCTGGCAACAACAGATCCCATTAATGTATTCACAAAACAGATAAATGGGAAACTTAAGAGGTTGTGTCCACAAGCTGCTTTGCCAAGATACCAGCTAGGTGCTGCAAGCTGTTGTCATGGGCATCAAGTGTTTATTTTTTGAAGATTGCCAGTGCCTTTTAAAAATGGTCTGACTTGGAAATCAATGCCACACAGGCAAAGTACCAATTTAAATCACATTATTTAACCAAAAGAAAGTTCTGCCTTTAATTTTTTATTTTGTGATTCAAGGTAACAGCTAATGTGTGTATTATATACCACTATTTGACCTTTTGTAATCATAAGAACATTGCATTGATTCTGGCTCAATGTCTGTTACACGTATTCATATAACATATCTCGTGTTCAGGGTCTTTGTCCATTAAAACTGTGATATGGAGTTAGTGCTTGTCAATCAGCCATACACAGCGTTCAGCTGAATATTGTTATTTGCCTTTAGTCTGACTCAGTAAATGTCTTAATTCCATAACACAGGGAATCATGCTCAGTATGAGCTGCTGTCAATTTAAATGGCAGGAGTGTGATCATTATTTTCAATGAGGCTCTGGTGATATGTGCTGGGGGACACAGGGATTTTACAGTCTGCTCCATATACAGCAGGTACCTGTTTGTCATCAAGCAGAATGAAGATCAAAAATGATGTGCTTTGTCTTTGTATAGTGATGTCTTACTGAAATATCTTTCAACTTTAGATCTGAAGGGTGATGAAGGGTGTCTGACCATTTGATTGGATTATCAGAGACACAATCTTACCTTAAAATGGATTATTTAAAAAGTGGCTCATTCACACAAGAGTTTTATCCAAATATGTTTGTGCAGTCCTCTTGAATGTCACAATGAAACCCTCAAACCTAATCAAGGATTGATTTGCTGCACTTAAAATCACATCAACTTATTACATAGCAAGTAAAAATGATCTAGCATTATTCCACTTGGCTCCAGACAGAAAAAATCTCGGCTGATTGAAAACCTTGACTGACTGATTCATGTGTGAAAGAGGCAACAACGTTTTAACATGTGAGAGAATTTCTGGTATCTTCTGGTGTACAAAACTGCTTTTAAGAAGTGACATGTTTTCTAATGTTAACATATACACTACCGTTCAAAAGTTTGGGGTCACCCAAACAATTTTGTGTTTTCCATGAAAAGTCACACTTATTCACCACCATACGTTGTGAAATGAATAGAAAATAGAGTCAAGA
>JAVQJD010034276.1:0-15210 GCA_036023655.1 Nannoperca australis | reverse complement strand
GCCCCTACATCTTCAGCCTCGCCCGCCCCACCAAGGTCCCAGGCCCCAGCACCAACTGCCTCTGCTACCCCACCCCCATCACCACCCTATACCTCAGAGACCAGTATGTGCCAGAGACCTGGATGCCAAAGACCACGCGGCCCACCACGGGGGAGCTATTCCACCTGGCCAGCCTGGCTGGGACCCCCCACGCTCTCCCTCTTCCCAGCCTCCTGTGCCCATGCAAGGCCACACCCTTGAGGCCCCTCCCTCTGCCAATCCACGCTCCCCGTCCCCCCAGAGGATCCTTCCGCAGCCCCGGGGCACGCTTATACCGGACACCGTGGCCAAAGCCATCGCCCGAGAAGCAGCACAGAGGGTGGCAGCAGAAAGTGGCAAGGTGTTAGCATATTACAGAGCAGATTGTGTAGTCAGACTAGTAAAAACGTAAAGATCAACTTCAAAATACTGCAAAATACAATAAACAACAGTTATAAAGTACAGCTGTCTCTGTTACTCAGTTTCCTCACTTTTTATGCATGTGTTCAGGGGGACAGGAGGCCGGGCAGATACGGAGAGCAGGGTCATTCATTTCACCAGCATCAGTCGGATGAGGAAGAGGAAGATGATGAAGGCTTTGCGCGCGTCCGCCGGAGAGGACCCTCAGTTGATGAGTTCCTCAGAGGATCTGAGCTTGGGAGGCCGGTAAGAAGGACGATGATAAGTGATTCATCTTTTACCTTTTTTGAACTTCAGCCCCAATGTGTTTTCGAATAGAAAGCCACTTACGTGTGTGTATGTTTGGATGTGTGTGTGCATGCATGTCTGGGTGGTTGCATGCATACACTCCTTTGCCCGTGTCTCTGCGTGTGTTCATGTGCGTGTGTTCGCCCATCCATGTGTGTTTGGTGTGTGCATGTATGTATGTACGTATGTGGACTTAAACAATTGCGTCTGTGTGTTTGTGTTTGTGTGTGTGTGACTGCCAAAAGCCTCACTATAGTCACAATGAAGATTATCACAGCGAGAGCAGCCGGGGCTCTGACCTGTCTGACATCATGGAAGAGGATGAGGAGGAGCTGTACTCTGAGATGCAGCTGGAAGAGGGACGCCGACGCAACTCGCACAACACACCCAAGGTGCAGTTCTTTGCACTTATTCTAAACCCAAGAGTCATAACCACCCAAATTTATTATTATGCAGTGAACTGCACAGGCACAGATACTTCAATTGAGACTGCTGCCTTGACTTACATTTAATGTGTTCTTAGTGTGTGTGCTGAGTTTAATTCAAATTTACGGAAAAAATGACTTAAAAGGGTTTGAATAGTTCAGCACCATGGAGAGAAACAGAGGGAGACAGACTGGGTTTTAATGCTTTCAGGCAGCATTTCAACATATCAATGAAGAGAAACGGTACTGGAGCAACATCTTCGAAGTTTGATTGTCCAGTCTGGACTAGCAACACTTTCTAATTATATCGTATTGATAAGCTTTTTTTATATTTTAAGGTGCAATCTTATTTAGCTTTGTGATGAAATTATGCTTGGTGGAAAGCAGGAGCCTGTGGTGAATGGTGCAGGTGTTAGTAGGATTGGAGGTAGCCTGGAGCCATGGTGGCAGCCTGGGTTTGAATGTGTTCAGAACCTCGGAGAGAGACACAGGGAGCGACTGGGTTTGAACAGTTGTGAAAGGAGACAACACAGTGACATAGACTGTGCTTACCGACATCTTTGACACAGCCTTACTTTTTTTTTTCAATAAATTTTAATTCAGTTGTATGTTATCAGTATTTACTTCATTTTGGGATGTTAAAATTTCCAGTGGGCTTGTGTGTGTTTGAGTGCGTGTCTATGCGTCTGTGTTTCAGTGTGCCTGCCTGTGAGTGCTGCATGATTTTGTTTACATATAATTTGTAAGAGTATGTCGACGTGCGTTTTTCTCACATTTTGTTTGCGAGTATGTCCACGTGTCTGTGAGCAAGAATGTTTAATGTTTGTGAATGTTTTCTGTGTTTATGTGCGTTTCAGACAAACACTCCTGCTGGAGGCCGTCATGACCGGGAGACCGGGAGAAGAATTCATCATGGTGGCCCCCAGCCTCAGAGACGACCTCTTATGGTCCCCTCCATTGGTCAGTACAGGCAGGGGGGCTCGAGTGAACAGAAGGGAAAATCTTTTATTTTCTGATTTTGATGTTTTCCGTGCCGTAGAACAGTACAGATTTGTTGCTCCGTTAAAACCTTCATGAGCTTTGCTCTGTCTCCAGATCACGTCTGTGTCTGTGAACCATGCTCATGCCCTTCACTACCTGAACATAAGTTTGATCTTGTAGAGATTATTATGATGCAACAAGCTGACAATTTTCTTTAACAGTTGCAACAGTTGATGCGTTAATCAGATCTGATGACAGTTTTCTATAGTTGCTTTTCTGTGTGTATTTGGGATTATTGTGTCTAAGCACTAAGAAGCTGGCAGCACACATCTTTACCTTTAGTCAACCGTATGGGAGGGGAATGTTGAGCTTTGCATTGTAACCCCATCACCCTTTAATTGGTGTTTCCTGTAGAGGTAACCTCTGAGAATAACAGTGAGGGAAACCTCTCCCCCATCACCGAGGATGTTTACTATGGCAGAGTAGCTCGGCAAAGGACGAGGTCATCCCGCAGGCACATGGGCGGCACGAGGTCTCCCCATGGTATGTGCCTGCAGTCCTGTTTTTACCACCACAGCATGGCAAAAAAAGGCCACCAACACCTGGCAAATGGCAAGAAGTAGCTGTGGACACTTGCAAGTGCCTGTTTCTCTTTCTTAAATAATAATAGTTATTATTATGCTTACAGTTGAACAGCATGACTGCACTGCACTGAAATGGTGGACCCACTGGCAAGACATACTTGGGGTCCAGGAACGTTCCCACAGTTGTAGATGATAAATGATTGATTGACTGCTCAGAGAATGCCTCACTCACTGCACTGATCTCCAGATGCCTGCTAAACCCCTTCCCTTTGTGGTACAACGACACCCACTACACTTATAATGAGAGCAGTCATGCATGAGATTTAGAAGAAATATTAGTGGTAGACATTAAAGATTCTTGTTTTCTTTAGACGTTTGAGTTTCTTTGGACATTTGAGTTTGAAATATCAGCTGCTGGAAATGCAGTTGTCCCATGTTTTCTCGGTACCACAGAGATACAATTACCAAACCCTCTGTAGGTCGGCGAATGCTCATCCGGGAGCAATGCATTTCACATCATGCTTTTATTCTCAAGCACCAAAATAAAGCTTTGGTCCAACTGTTTCACACTGGTGCATTTTCCAAATACTGCAATGCTGAATTCAAACAACTGACACAACAACTCCGCAATCTCTGCTTTGGAACTCTTGCTGCTGCAAGGGTTGGCAATGTGTGGGAAGTTTAAGATTTTTGCTTTATATATTAGAATTTCACTTAATGTTTTGTTTTTATATGAAGTAAAAATAGACATATGGAGTTGTATCTTTATCTTTAGGTGCATTTTTTTATATATACGCTTTTTGTGGAGTGCATGCCAGAGTCTTGTGTTTCTGGTATTATGCCATGTCCATGAATCACACTCTGTGTTTTGCACCATGGTTTGTCTTGCTTTTCATTTGTCTCTCACTGTATATTAAAACATAAAAATAGACAAAAATGTAAAAATTCATATAGTGTGTGTGTGTGCGCGTTTGTGTTCAGGGGTGCATGTGTGTGTGTGCTACTGTAAATGATTTAAATAGTTGACTGACCACAGATTTCTTCCTGCATGCTGACAGGCACAAATATGGCTAGACAAGAAAATCTGTCCAATCTGTCATGCCATACTGCCTTAGCAAATCAATAAGACTTACTAAGACAAAAAGAATCCTCTCATTGATTTCTGGTGATTGAAGCATGGCTAAGGCACATCACTTTGTAAATATATGGACTTGCTCATCATTGTAGTGGTATATACTGTATGCAGCAAGTTTTGTCACCAAATGATGTTCAAACACAGCCTCACATTTTTCAGACAAAGATAAAATGAATGCTTGCAAATATAAAATATTTCTACAAAGAAACAAAGTGTTGGATCACATTCATTGTTTGCTCTTTCTAGTGATGCAGGATGATGGAATTTGTCTTCAATGTGTTTAAGATGGCTACAGGGACCGGGACCGCCGCTCTCCCACATACTATGATGAGTCAGAGACCGAGGAGTCCTTCCGGATCTTTGTGGCCCTCTTTGACTACGATCCTCTGTCCATGTCCCCCAACCCAGATGCAGCTGATGAGGAGCTGCCCTTCAAAGAGGGGCAGATCATTAGGGTGGGATTTTAAGTCAATTAAGATGATCAATTGAGATGATCAATTGAGATACTTTATTATGCTGTATTCCTGATTATTCAGTCTCCATCTGTGGATGGTCAATCCAAATTATAAGGTACTAGTTGTTTGCTGCATTTAGGCCAAAAAAAACACTATAATCCTAAAATATTGGGTCTAACAAATGGTTATTTTAGTGTGCAGTAACTGCAGAAAGTATGTATTCATTTTACACTAACAGTTCTCATACAGAGACTGACTTTACCCTTCACAATTGTTTTGTTTTTTTCTCATAATTTTTTTTATAATTTTGTACAAATTATTGTTCTGGAATAGACCTTTAAAGTGTGAAACCATGTTCATTTAAAGATAAAATTGCATGTGCCACTGAATATCTTTAATGTAATTTCTCTACTCAAACTAAAGGATATCTGAAAAAACACGTAAATCATTGACAGTACTCCAGTCATCTGTAGAGAGTTTTCTCGAGGGGCTTCCGATAACCATAAACAAAGTACTTTATATGTTTTAAAGTGGGAGGTCTAAACGTCACTCTTTCACTCTTGTCTAACAGGTGTACGGTGATAAAGACACAGATGGGTTTTACAGAGGAGAAGTGAGGGGCAGGATGGGACTGATCCCCTGTAACATGGTGTCAGAGATACGAGCAGAGGACGAGGAGACCTTGGACCAGCTCATCAAACAGGGCTTCCTGCCACTCAGCACCCCTGTGGACAGAATAGGTATTACGCAAACATACTCACTTTCATTAACAAAGATTAGATTTGTGGGCTTGAACACACAGTTATGGCACTTCTTCAGGGTCATTGGGGTTGAAAAGTTTGACATTTTTTTATTAAATACTTTCTGATAAAATGCCGGCTATTACTGCTTCCAGAACAGAACAGAAGAGGCCTCCGTCGAGATCAGGCCTCGAGGAGGATGGTGGCTCTGTATGACTACGACCCCCGAGAGAGCTCCCCTAATGTTGATGTTGAGGTATCACTAACTGCTATGGACACTTTGCCGAAGACACACATACTTGCAGATCCAAGGAAGTGTTGTGCCCGAGGATAACCACATACACACATAAGGGCACAACAGATTAAGACATAGTGGACTTTACTTGGATCGCATTGCTTGTATATCCCTTTCTGTATCTCTGTCTTGTGATAGGCTGAGCTGACCTTCTGTGCTGGTGACATCATGGCTGTCTTTGGAGACATTGATGAAGACGGATTCTATTATGTGAGTGCTGCTTGGCCATGTTTGCTTCTGTAATCAACACTGTGTGTTCTTTGTTTAATCTGTACAAAAACTGAATTGTAAAACCACAACATGTCATTTATACACTTTTTTTTAATTAATTTTTTTACAGATTACACAATTAATATATAACATGTTTACTTTTAGAGGTGCTGGTAGGCAGATTGTTTTTAACCTTTTGGCAGAGCCAGGCTAGCTGTTTCTAGTCTTTATGTGATGCTAAGCTAACCTCTTGCTGGTTGTAGTTTCATATTCGGCACATAGGCATGAAAGTGTTCTCTGAATTCTCTCACCCAGCAAGAAAACAGATAAACGTATTTCCTAAAAGGTGAAACTAATCCTTTAGTGTACAGGCCTTTCCTGGGGATTAACAGCAATGTGTTAACTGTAAATTCCAGATTTGTGCACATTTAATGATTACAGGCAGGTTGGTTGGTGTCAAACTAACTTTAATTGAACAAATCAGAAGATGATGAATGTGCAAATTAATCATTTTGAAACCCATAAAAAGGTCTCGGAAGTGGCAGTGTAAATTAGTTTCACATGGTTTTGAATTTTTAAGGAAAAAGGAGATAAATTAAATGGAAAGTGACCTGATTCGGCCCTGAGGGGATTAAGCGAAAAAACAGTGCATGTATATCACATGTTCAGCCACTTGTGGCTCTGACAGAAATCTCCACTCTCCTCATGTCCGTCCACAGGGTGAGATCAACGGCCACCGTGGTTTGGTTCCCTCTAACTTCCTGGAAGAAGTGCCTGATGACGTGGAGGTGTATCTGACCGATACTCCGTCCCACTACCCCCAGGAAGAGCCTGCCAACCGCCCCCCTGCCAACTCTGCTGCCACTGTGTCAGAGGGCAAACGGGTACATCATCATCGCCGCTCTCAGCGCTAGGCCCTGTGTTCATCCATCCTCCGTCCTCTCTCTTGATTTCCGTCTCTCGCTTCCTCCACTTGCCGTCTGTGTGCTGTCCATTGTGTGTGTTTGTCCATGTGGTGACAGTGGTGACTATACAAACTAACAACCCCCTCCCTCCCTCCTCCTCCTCCTCCTCCTCCTCCTCCTCACCCTTCGGAACAGGGGACAAAAATCCAGTTTTAACACCTTTCTGAGCCTCAGAGAAAGGAAGAAGCAAAGCCTGACATGGACAGAGAGAGGATAGACTGTGGGAGCTCCGCGGGTGATTTATGCATGTTGCACTGGTTAAGGAGGACTTGAAAAAGGCTCAACTCATTCCTTACACAAGATAATTTGGTACCTCTTTGCACTGAAACACAAAATTAAATTGTGGTTATTATGTATAATAATAATAATAATAATAAGTGCTTTATTAACACATAACAATTGCTACCCAATGACACTGAAATTAATATTTGAGAAGAAAACTTTGAAGATGAAAAAGAGAGAAAAGCATGCCTTTTTCAAACTTGATACATTTTTATAGTAACTTTCTGGGCTCAACTGCTATATTTCCTTAAAGAGGCTTTGTTTCATTATGTATATTGCACACACATCAAATCTATTTTTCAGCCCTGTTGTCAGTGGATATGCCATGTTTGCGCTGAGCTCGAGAGACAAAACTAATCGCAGCACTGATACATCCATAATGTGTTGTTACAATGGAACAATAAAAGAAAAGATTGGATATTAAAAACATTATTTTTTGCGCTCTGTGTTCATGTGTGTTGGTGTTGTTGTTGACGTTGTTGTTGTTGTTTTTTTCAGTTTTCATAGTGGTGTGGGTTTTAGCGATGGTGACAATGCTGCAGCATCTGATTTCTTTTTTGTTCTTCCTCACCCGCTTGGCAAAACAAAACAAACAAACAGAAGAAGATTGTTCATTTCACACCATAAATGGCTCTGTCTGCCTTGTACAGTAAGTCGGCAACTTGAGATACCAAACTCGCAGCTCTAATGCACACAGCTTGTGGTCACAGCAAAGGCTTCAAAAAGCACTTGTCAAGTTTTTCTGTGATGCTCTTTTCCATGGTGGCCCATCAGATCAGTAAAACGTGTCATTTTCCTGGTTTAAGTTACCAAAATGTTTAGGTACGTTTTCAAATATATACATATTTATCTTGAAATGTGAAAATGTTCATCTATGAAATCTAGACTCAGACCTCTTTAAATCTGAAATTTCATGATATCAAAATACGAACGATCATCTTCAAGAAAGTGTATAAATGTGTAACTGTGGATCCAGCTGCTGCATTAGATGAGAAGCCTGGTATCTACGGTTGTGTCCCTGGGTGTTGTACTGTATATGATTGTACTGTATGTTCCCTCATGGCCTAACTGATGGTGGACCTCTCCAGCTCTGTGGTGTGCTGATGTCGTGCTCAATGTTTAATGGCTTCCTCTTCAGTGTTTCTTCTACATATGTACAATGTGTGTGTGTGTGTGTGAGTGTGTTTGAAAACATCCCAAAGATGCGCTGTCAATTTAATGCAGATTATTAGACAGACAGGTTTGACAGGCTTTGGCTATTTTAATACAGTATGTAGAGAATATTTAAGTTTGGATATATTGGTATCCACAGATACACTCTGGGCCCTACATTTTTACAAAAACAGTTCTCAGAATGAATGTGCTACAACTTTTCTCTTTAATTTGACTTGATTGACATCATTATGTCTTTGTGACATTACATTAATTTAGCTATGGAACTTAAAAACAGAACAGCAATTGAAGCATCCAAATCACATGTACTAAAACAAGTATAAGGACACTTATACAGGTAGATGATAAAAACATAAAAAAGAAAACTAGAACCATAAACATAAACCAAAAACTAGGATAATACTTTAAATGTAAGTGTTCATAATGATAGTGCCTATTAATATTCTGTTCATGGTTGGTAAAGTTAGAGAATGCAAATTGTTGCCAAGACTGCATGATGCTCTTTCTTCTTCTAACTTCTTTTAATAATAGAAAATGTTTTATAAATCTGCATCTGAATACAGATCTGTATCAAAACACAGGAGTGCAACCATGTGATGTGCCATTTGAAGAAAACTTGAAACAAAATTTGAAGTTATTTTTTGACCCATGACGTAACCTTCTATTAAGTTTAATACAATTTGAATAAAGGTTTTTAGTAGATCAGTAGAGAGTTCCTGCTAACTAACAAAAAGACAAACAAACAGGACTAAAAACATAACCTAATGAGATAATTACGAATAATTCATTTGAAATATACACATAATACAAAGACTCACATTTCCATCACTCCGTATTACAGGAAAAATCTGTTACACAAAACAGTACAATCAAGCAACAAACAAGCTAGACATAATTGAGGAAGTGGGTAATTTGTTTATTGTGTGTTTAGTGAAAGCACCTCAGCCCACTGAGAATTAGATAAGTAGGGTTTTATTATGTAGAGGGTTCGGATAGGCAGAAAGCTCAAACTCAGAAGACTGTACGCAGCTTTTTGTACAAAATAAACAATGCAGTTTGAAAACTTTCACCACACTGCCCACAAACAGACAGTCAGTCAGTCAGTCAGTCAGACAGACAGACAGTCAGACAGACAAACAGAGGCCTAGTCTGCAGTGCAAAAGTGTTGCTTCTTTTGTAATACGCCACCCCATACCTCCACACCTCCCCACCGCTTCTCTCTTCAGGTTACCACAGAAACCGCAGACACGGTCGACAATGAAGCCCCACCTGTTCGAGCGCCGTCCCCGATTGTTCGGCCCCTCCTCCCAGGCACCATGAGACCCCTCAGCCCTACGAGGGGCCCCCGCCTCCCCCTGGACGTCCGGGACCCCCGGGACCTCCGGGACCTCCGGGACTCCCAAGATCTGGCAAACAAGAAGAAGAAAGGACTACTTTCCAAGGGGAAGAAGCTGCTGAAGAGACTCTCCCCTGTGAAATAAAAAACAAACAAAGCATACATGTACAATACGTGCACATGCTGGGCTCTGTATATTGCACCCATACAATCAACTCTGATCCAACAACACGACAGAGAGGATGTGAGCTTTGTCTCCTGGACTGCGTGAGCCTATTTGAATATAACCAGTGAAACAATTATTCATGTTTGGTGATGGATACAAATCAACTAAATGATGTACAGTGCAGTGCCAAAATCAAGAGAGAGGTCACCTGCAGACACAAAAACATATTACTGTGATGTATTTTAAATCAAAGGATGTCTAGAAAAAAAAAACTAGGATTTTCATGACATAAATTTTCACTTTTCTTTATCATTAATCAAAGAAACTACACATTTATTTCAAACAGGGTAGTGGAGACAAAGCATCTGGTTACGTCTACGTTTGTAATAGGCTTTTCTCAGCCAAAAAACAACAACAAAACATCGATTTTCTTTTGTCGAGTATGGACAATGAAACAGAGACCATACTCCGCTAAGAAAATCTCAAATAGACTACACTGTTATTGAGGCATTCTGTGAAATAATGCTGGCTGCTAACTTAAAAAGGCTTTATTCAGTGCAATATCACAGAGAGCTAGTAGCATATGTGGGAATAAAAGAAACAATTCCACTTGAACCTGTGACTCAGCAGAGAGTTTTCTGTAATGAGAGGAATTTAAAAACAAAAAGGAGAGCAGATTGGCAACAGGGCATTAACGTGAGAAACACCAGGCGAGCTTAGCTGTCTCAGTGGCCTTTACAAAAACAATATGAACATGACATTCCTTGTTTGGTTACAATTTACACCAGGTTTATTTCATTTTAGAAAATTACATAAGAGCAGAAATATTTGTTGTCCTCGCTGTCAAACTGTCATGAAACGCCTAGTTGAACAGTTTGTGTCTGTCTTCCTATTGCACAAAGGTGGGTGTTTTTGTCTGACGATTGGTGAAAGACATGTTTTGTGTGCCTGTGTGTGTGTGTGTGTGTGTATGTAAGGCAGTATGTGATGCATTCATGTCTTGCACCTTTCTTGATCACTTCTGTTTTGTTTTGTTTTCTGAATGAGAGGCCATGTATTGATTGGTCCTGTGATCTAGTGATGTGCTGCTACCTCCATTTGCCTGTGCACTGTTTAGTTTGCTTGTCTCATGTTCATATAGAGGGCCACGTTAAAGCATCATAGAAATTACAAATCCCAAATGTCAAGGTATGTGTTTTTATCTGGTTCTGTTTGATCCACCTTGGATCTGTGGACAGAAATACTAACTTATTTACTTTGAGTAAACATCTCATATCTGTAGACATTCATGCTTTACATGACTTGTACTTACAGTACACAAGGACTATACCATACAAAGTTAGCATGTCACACAGCGTATATATATTTAAAAGGATATCTGGTGCTGAACAGATTTTTACTTTATTCTTATGATCTTGGATTATTAAACAATTTATGAAATGAGCAGATGTACTCAAAGCTCAAGTCTGGAGAGCGCACACCCAGTAATCAGTAATGCCAATATTTTGTTGTTTATCTTTTTAGTTTGTTGACTGACTGAATGTTTTAAATGTTTAATCGAGTCTTCAAACACAAACAAACCTATTTGCATAATGCCACTAAAAGATTTGCACCAGAAATGTAATGAGATCAGTAGAAACTATTTAACATCCCGCAGGCTGCCACATTGTGTATTAAATCAGTTTCTCATTCATTGTCAGTGTAAAAGCTCGTGAAAATGTATCTTGATTAGGGACAGATTGGGCTGCACGGAGGGAGAAAAAGCAACTGAATCTGAATTAAGTGTTGAGTGTGATTTGTGAAAATGAACGTCAGCAGTTCAGCCTGAATTTTTCCAATTTGTACTTGTTTCAAAGTCTTCTTTTCCAAAATTCAGTTCACATTTAATTCATTAACTTTATTTGAAATTATTCTTACATTTAGCATCAATTTTCAACTTTCACATATTCTTCTGAATTTCAAATTCAACCCTTGAAAAGTTTTGGATGGAAAATCATAGCTTGGGGAGCTAATCAAATTCTAAATAGAAGCTCTAAAATACCCAATAGCAAAAAAAAAAAAAAGAAAAAGAAAATCCATTTAAATCTCTTCATGTTTATAAAAACACGTTGACTGGAAACATATTTTTTTTCTATTTTTCTCTGTTCTACAATTCTTTCTTATTTGGAATCAGTTTTTCATCGACACTGAACAAGATTCATAAACTTCAAAGACATTCAAATGAAACTGCTAACCTTCCATCTCACTGATCACATATTCTCACGGCGCATAATTCGTATTTGTCTCAAACACAACTCAACCTACTGTCCTACCTCAGTGTTTGGCTCTCTAGGAGACAGAATTGTGTGTGTTAATTATACAAGAATATAGATATAATGTTTTAAGTTGGAAACTTCATTTTTGAAAGTAAATATTAACGTACTAAGAGGAATGGCCGGCACACTGTACCAACACTTTTGTGCTCAAGAACTCAATGACTAGCAGGAGTGATAATATGTCTCATAGCTTTAATCATTTATAAACTTCTGTTCCCTCATTTTAGTTCTAAAATCCATTCTATCCTGTTTATCTCCAGTTCTCAAGTTGCACTTGAAAGACAAGCCATGAGATGAGATATGAGTTTATTGTGTGAATCAGGGTTTCTCTCCTCATTATCTATTAATGTTATTGAGTCAATGCAATGACAAGAGAGGATTTGCCAAAATGGAATGTAAGAAAAGTTCAGCTGGCAATTGTTTTACGTCTGAATCTTTCTGTTCCAAAGCTGTTCATGAACAGCTTCTCATTCACTCATTCACAATGTCTAAATAAGGTGGCCCAATACCAAATCATTCACTCGTGAATGGGTGTGGTGTCTCTAAACGTTGTAGCGCTTTTGTACTTTGATCCATTTGTAGATAATGTTTCTACTTGATTTTACGACAGCCTTTTTGTTAGTGCACTGAGATCTCCTCTCCCTGTAAAAGACGACGAGCATTCTCCATAGTGTACTTTGAAATCAGATGTGTCAGTCCACCGTATGTGCTTGCTTTGTGAATCAAAGTTTGAAAAAGAAAAAAAGAAAAAGAGAACTCATTGGACAGTATTTATGGTGATTAATTATGTGTGGGTGTGCATGTGAAAAAATACAACTTTTATAACCAAATTAAATTTGATATTTTTTAGAAAATCATTGTTTACCTTCATTGTGTATGCTACGTGTTTTGTCTGAAGTTAGTGGGTCAGATGTGGAACTGTTGCATTTAATACAGGAAGAAATATTCAACCTTTTGGGACTCTGACCCTGATAAATCAATCATTTAACGAGTTAATGAATCAGTGTTCTTTGTTTGGCAGCATAGGGACTGCACTCAGACCTCTCTGATGGCATAAAGATTCCTTAAATGGATCAACACAGTGCAGAATTATCATGATAATATTTAAGGCCATATAATGAATTTATACAAAAGCAATTTGATGTCTGGCCGTAGAAGGGAGGAAATCATGACTAAATAGTCCTGACAGATGGATATTCTGGATCTTAAGTTGTCACAGTGTCACACAAATTAATGAGACATGATCATTTCTTTTTAAAAATGCACTGAAATGTATGTTGGAGGGTAGATTAGAATGATATATGAAGCTGAGATGCAACATGTAGATAGCAGCACCAGCATGCAACAGGTCTACTCACAGCCTTCTGCAGAGTAATACACGTATCATCTTCCCAAATGAATGAACTTGAGGGACTTGCTATAGGCTTGTCAATACAGACTGTCCTAATTGGGTGAAGTCAAATGTATTCCCGGAGGTTTCTCTGCGGATCTGCTGGCAATTACGGCCACACGGTAAACTCTGTGAGGCCGAGTCCCAAAATAGATCATACTTTCAGTAGCTTCAGTCAGTGGTCAGTCCACTTTGGAAAGGTATACATCACCATTGCTCATGGGTTGCTTAATGGCACATCCACTGTGCTGTTTTAATCATGACTCAAAACAACCAACTGGATCACTTTAAAAAATATATTTTTATATTCTGTCTACCAGCCGTCTGGTGGTCATTCAGTCCAGAATATCACAATCAGTCACATTCTGCTTGTCATTACATCAGAGACTGATGGGATAGTGGCAATTTCGAGTTCACACATGCCTAGTTGGCAGTTCATAAAATGTTATTTCCAATTAACAAGGCACTAGACAGACATGGTTTCAATGCAGCATGATGGAAGCATAACAGATGTTGTCTCTCATCCATGACCAAACTCTTTCTGACAGGAAGAGCCTGAAACATTGAGTCTTGGTGAGCAAAAGAGGCTCAAAGAGAGACCTAGACCTAGAGTGCCTAGATTATTATTAGTGGACGAAAAGGTATTTACTTCTCCCCATTTAAAATTTTTACTAAAAAGTATCACTCTCACACCTGTTATATCACTGTCACTGAAGTGAGAAAGTCTATTTTCTATTTCTCTCACTACGGTAAGTCCATAAAAGCGAAGTAGAGTTTTTACTTTTTATGTAACTACGGTATACTTAAAGTGTATGGAACACTTCTCTCCCTTTTCCTCCCGGACCTCACTTTGACCATTATTTTGAGTAAGAAAATCACCAAATAATCAAAACATCAGCCCAAATGTCTTTTATAATTTTATTTTCTGAAAAGCTTTTCTCATATCAGTTACATATTGGTGTGTGTGTGTGTGTGTAGCTGTTTTCATGCTGTTATACCACAGTCCTCAGGAGGGCAGCAGTGCTTTTCAGTCGGGCGGTGACAGTATGGGCCGGTGAAGACTGCAGTTTCACGATGAGGGATGTAAAGGTGACTCATCAGTGTATTTAATTGTCTGATTTAACATTTGCTGATGTCGACACAGTTACCATAAGCACACAGACACAACTTTCATCAATTGGGCTGAATTTGAGAAAAAAGAAATTCAGCCTCCTACTCCTCCTCCTTTTCTCATACTCCTCTACGTACATATTTGTTTTAACCATTTGCTTAATTTTATTGTTGATTCAAACAGGAAAAGAAACTCAAAGACCGAGAATGCACTGCGGTGTTTCAGCTGGGTCATGCTGAAACACCCGTTCTGATCTCAGGGAGGTAGGAGAGAAAGGTGATTGAATCAATTAATATTTGTTTTGTTGCTTCTAATATATTTGCCCTATACTCTCCTCTCTCCCTGTCCTTCCTATCATCTCCTCTCCCTCTCTCACTCCCCTCCCTTCAGTCTTTCCCCCTCCCCATCTCCATCCCACCACCTCCTCTTGTCTCCTTCTCTTCTGCTTGCTCTTGCCCTTATTTTCCCTCACAATCCAACAGTTCTATATTGAGCTGTAAGTCTCTGGAGTCCCCGAGGGCCAGTGGATGTTTAAAATTCTTGCCAGTTGTAACCTCTCTATCACTGGCTTTCGTCCTGCCTGCCACGCCACCGTAGGGGGGCATAAGGAGAGATCCATCTTCTGCTGGCCTTTCTGAATATTTCACAAAACTGCAGAGTGTCAGTTAAACACTTAATATCTATTTGACCCCCCTGACCCAAAAATCACAGCAGGGATCTCCAAGGTAAAATATTTTAATTCGACTTTGATATACCGAGAGACCTTTTGTCATGTGGCGAGTTGGAGATTTCTTTTGAAGTCTCTTGGCTTGAACAGATTGTAAAACTTCACTAAGTGCATACAGTAGGCGTATGTGTGTGTGTGTGTGTGTGTGTGTGTGTGGGGGGGGGGGGGGAACCACACACCATCCAGTGCTTCCA
>JAVQJD010034269.1:0-13302 GCA_036023655.1 Nannoperca australis | reverse complement strand
ACACACACACACACACACACACACACACACACAGTCGTCCGTGGCCGAGAATGTCTCAACAGATTTGACCTGTTTTCCTCACATTAACCAGTACAGTAAACGTGGTCATAACTGAGAGTATTTGTCACTATGTGGCATGCGTGTGAAGGCGGTTGTGGCCATAAAGGAGCCTACTCTACACCATCCAGTCTTCATTTCATCATCAAGTTATCATTAAGTTATTTTTCCTGCACAGCTTCATGTCAACCCACGGGAACTGTCTGTTACACTGGTAACGTGTAACTAAGCACTGAAAAACACACGAGGGGTTGCTTCAGGTTTGGCTGAATATCATTAATCCCTCGACTGAAGAATTTCCAGTTTCCTTATACCAAGAGAGTCATGCCATTTTCGAAAGAATATGCCTTTGGCGCTGTCATCAAGAAATGGAGGCTGCTTGCTATGCTGATTGTTTGTCCTAATAACCTGTTTAAGAATTCCTATGTATTAAATTTTTTATTTCTTATTTGTAAAAAACAATGTATTTTATTTTGCGTGATCCTCTACATGTGCGAAGAATTAGTTCAACTGTATTTGCATGTGGAGCATTAAGTTGACTGTTGATTTGTACTGTGTTCCATTTTATTAAAATGTTTTCTGCGTTTTAATAATTTAATGAAATGGTTCAAGGCTTTGATATTTCTGACATACCAAAACAAGTTTGCCACCATTAAATGAGTCATGGCAAACGACAACGCCACATCCAGAAGGAAGACTTTGCCTTGACTTTCTATTGTGTACAAACAAGACTAATGGACTGTTCAGTCATGCTGACACCAAGTGAGGCTGTACGTGATCTTTTGAGCTAAATGCTGATGTCGGCATGCTAACATGCTATTGTCAAACGCGTATGTTTGTTTATTGTAATTTAGTGTGTTCGCATGCAAACCTTTTGTAATTTTCAGTAAACTAAGTACAGTGAAATTTTGACCTCACGATGGCGCTAAAGGAAAAGTCAAAGACACAGAAGTCACTGGGATTCATCCTCTGGAAACCACGAATCCAATCCATATCCAGATATTTCACTGGACAAGTGAAAACATCGACTTGCAAGTGACGGTTTAGACAAAATACTGACTCTGCATCAGGCTTGCTGAACTCTTGTCGGCCTGCATCATGAGAAACAAATGCCTTTTGTAATCTAATAAAGGAAAATGTTAATTATGTTAGGATATCTGATTTAAAAGCAAGCAAAAAGCAATTACTGTATTATGACCACTTGGGGGCAGCAACACGCTGTGAACACAACACTGATATTATCACTTCATAAGCTGATATTGCTAAGATTAGGAAGGAAGTTGCATATTTACACATCCAGCAAATATGGAGCAACATTAGCATTCATTAAGAGTTTTGTTTCTGGTGACCTGATAAATGTACGTCCAATATTAACTCTCATTTTAGCTCTACTAAGTTTAGTTTCTACTGAGTCTCTTTTGCTGCTAAATTCTCAACTATGTTAACCAGCTAGTTGCTGAAAGGAGTTTAATGAGACTAAACCAAAAGTTGCGTGCCAGAAATCCAAAACATTTTGTAGAGTGGTAATTCTCCGAGCGAGCCCTTTCTCATACAAGTAGTTCTGTGATCCATTAATATTACAATATTGATTGTAGCTGCTTTAAATGAGCAATTATATAAAAATGTTCCGCTGACCCCCTCCAATACAGACACGGATCACTATGGGTCCACGGACCCCTGATTGAGAAACAGTGCTTTAGAGAAAGAGTTCTACAACTTTCACAGAACGTTTTTATAGTAACGTGTGATAATATCTTAAACTGGTTAATAATGTTAACAGCAGGGTAAAG
The DNA here is from genome assembly GCA_036023655.1 of Nannoperca australis. Taxonomy (NCBI): domain Eukaryota; kingdom Metazoa; phylum Chordata; class Actinopteri; order Centrarchiformes; family Percichthyidae; genus Nannoperca; species Nannoperca australis. The sequence goes on along the minus strand of JAVQJD010034269.1, from coordinate 11,455 downwards.
ACAGGCCCTTGAATTGCTGTGTATTTTCCAGCTCAGTGCTCGCTGTCCGTATCATCTGTAGGGGGATATTTTTCTACATCACAGTGATTTGCCGGCATCTCAGTATAATCAGCCTGAATCAGTCCCGTCCACACAGGTGCTCTCAACCATCCCTCCGCTTTGTTAACAGCGGAATTATTTGGCATTCAGTGCAGGTCTCCGCCGGCCGAGCAGCCTATCTTTTCCCTCTTGTGTGTCCTGTCGCTTTAACCGGACGGCATGTTTCACTCCGTCTGACTTAATGACACAGCCTGACAAGGAGGGCAATTACTGTTTTACCATGCACAAAATGCAAGGCTCATCTCAAAAGGCTGGTTGTCCGGGAGCCGTCAGGTGTGATTGCTAAGTCTCTTGCGAAGGCATGAATAGCGATATAGTGATGAATGCGATGCCCGTCTGCTCCCTTTATTGCATCTGCGTCTGCAAGGCCAGAACAACATACACCGAGGCACTTAATGTGAGATGTGTTGACGTCAGGCTCCTATCTAACCAGTGTTTGTCTTAATTCATCTGAAATCAGGGGACAGGGACACGGGTGGGGCCACCCCCTGAAATCTGATGCCCTTCCTACCAGAGTCAGAGGGTGGTAGATAGTTTAGGTTTATTAGTGTTATGGATGGATTACTTATGAGGCTTTCCAGGGCCCCTGGACCAGAACCTCAGTTCGAAGTGACTCAACACTTCTTGTTGCCAAGTCAATGAAACGACCACAAAGAGATAAAAAACAAACTACCTGGAGGAGATGAAAAACATATCTTAGAGAGATGGAAGACGACTAGAAAGAGACAAAAACAACCACGAAGAGACGCTGCTGCACTGTGGGGAGGCCTTCTACATAATTCTTCCATGACTATAGGATATTTGGAGTTACAAATAGCTGCTATTTATTTCTATTATTTCATATTGGAATTTATAAAAGTTGTTTATTTGCTATTCATGCATTGTTTATTATTTCCTAGAACCGTAAGTCTCAACACATTTTCTACTCATTTTACAAATGTGGCCCCTTGTTATACAACTGACCCCCACCCCCACCCCCCATCCCCTGATTCTGTCTGGAATCAATAGCTTATCATTCTCTCAGTATCAATCCCTATGAAATGAAGAGCGAGCAGGTGCTGATGCACCCGACTTCAGCGTGTTTCTTACACATTACACACACCTAAGTGGAGTGTCGATGACCCATTTCTCTGCCTAATAATCTTCACATTTAACCAAGCAGCAGCCCTTACCCCCCCCTTCCTCACATCTGCGCCTTTCGGATGATCCATTTCTTGCTCTCTGGGATTGGACTTTGGGATCAGTCTTACACTTTCACTCCAGGTGGCTGTTTATACTGTCTTAAAACAATGTGCTGAGTAAGCAAGGCAAAGAGTGGGAGCACTCGAGCGTGTAGACAGTTCTCTGGTGATGAATCAATTTTTCCTCATGCGCCATGTCGATTTACCAGAGTGTGTAAAATACCTGCTGACACTCACCACGCGCAAAACAAAAGGAAGCTCTCCAGCCTTCCATGACCAGAAGTCATTACAGTGCCCTGGCTGTGGTTTGGGTTTGTTGGTAAGTCTCACTGGAGCTGTTATACTCTTTGGTGGTTATTGCTTGTGTGCATAAAAAGTCACCCGGGGCATCAATAAAAATCCCCCTCAAAATCTCCCACCATCCCCAGTTCCAGCAGAGAATTCCCTCTTTCATCCTCTTCCCCCCAAAATTGAGCATTCGCTCCACTGCATGTTAGCACTTCAATGCATGGCTACAGGGCGGAGAGCTGCATCTCGCTCAGCGCTATCTGGTGGGAAGCGAGTGGGGATCCAGGCTGATTTAAATTTGCCTCTGGTGGTCTGAAGGGAGGACGGCAGCTCCTTGACAACCCTGCTGGGCCCTGTGTGTGTGTGTGTGTGTGTGTGTGTGTGTGTGTGTGTGTGCACCTGCGCCTCCAGTTATCACTCTGCAGCAGGTCTGCACTGGGAGAGGAATCCATTTACAGTACCAGCTCCTCATTTGACTCTTGATGTCTGACCCTGGGTTATGGACGAGAGTTGCAGCTTGACTGGAACATATTGATCATTTTAAACTTTGATGTTGTTAAGCAGCTACAAAATCAGGCCATCGTATCAGTTATTTATACGCTCTGAACTATTCTGTTAGTTAAATGAATCATCCATGTTGGAGGCCAGTGTGTGAGCTTCTACTTACTGTATTTCTTTTCTATTGCTTTAAAACCCAAGCTAACAATTTGAGAAAAGCTTAACACCACTTACATTCTTATGCTAATAGAGGAAACTTATTGTTGTTTTTGTAGCATGAATCTGGCCCATGAATACCCCATTAAAACAGTTTGGAAGTAGTGTGTTTCCCCCGCTTATTAGAGCCAGGAAAAGTTCAGCTTGTACAAATTAAACTTTTCTGTGTGTGTGTGTGTGTGTGTGTGTGTGTGTGTGTGTTTTCGCTCCCTACAGTTCTGCTAATTCAAAGAGAATTGCCTAATGACGATGGTCTACTTTAAACAGCTTCTATGTTTAACACTCTTAGCACTTGAAGCGTGTTTTGCAGCCTCACCCGCCGTTTCAAGAAACGCAGCGTTATCACAGCTCACTTCTACTTCGGAGGGCTGAGAGTTCACAAGATCCCCGCATTGTCAAGTACACCGTGTGATTTTCTGATTATTCATTTCATCACCAATAACATCTTTGGAGAAATTACTGAATTGTGCAATATAAAAGTTGACTAGTATATTTACTCATGTACAACTTAATGCTTTTGAGGTGCATGCACTTTCACAAGTTAAGATTTAAATACAAAACGTATGACGGCATGGAACAGATTGTTGTGTGGACGCTTGATTAAGAGCAAACTACTTCAGGGGTAAGCTCCATGTAAGCACAATATTATCTGAAATAACAAGGGTCTTACAGTTAAAATAGCTTCACATTCACAAACCACAACAATACAATGAGACCTGATTGATGATACAACAGTGCATCAGGGTTGACAAAGTAATATAACACTCAGGGGCCGTTTGTCTGCATAACCATTTGATGAGATTAGATTTAGTGTCAAGATGTCAAGATTTCCTAAGTTTCTTTTCACTTTTCTTGCATCGTAGAGAAATCTGACATTAAATGGTAAATGGACTTCACTTATATATCTCTTTTTCAACCTTAACGATTCCCAAAGCGTCTTATACATTGGTCTCATTCACCTATTCACACACACATTCACACACTGGTGGCGACAAAGCTGCCGTACAAGATGCTTTCCTCCATCGGGAGCAACTTAGGGTTCAGCGCGTCACGACATGAACAGGAGGAGGTAGGATTGATCCGCCAACCCTGGGATTACTGGACGACCTGCTCTACCCCCTGAGCCAGAGCCATCACAGCAAATCTAATGTAATCTAACACCTTGTAGCCCTGTTAGTCTTTCATTCACTTTATGAAAAAACTCACCAAGACGTAAACCTCATGACCTGGTCTGCTGTAAAAGATCATACAATGCCTTAAAAAGTCCTGAAGTTGTTGTGTATTCTGCCTTCTGTATAGTCGTCTCCCTATGGATGACTACAGGTAGGATGAGCACAGGACATGACGGTAGCCAAGGCCAGTCCTTGACATGCTGAACAGATGATTCGTATGAGAAATGGCAAAATAATGGCAGCCAATTTCGAAGCAAAAATCCCCAAGAGAGTGTATTTCCCTGTCATTATTGGCAGTAGTGGTGGAACTGCTAGCTGCTAGCAAGTGCCGGAGTGGCTGTAATCACTTTAAAAACACCCTCTTGGGCATCATTTTTTAGACTTCAGGGACTTGTCCATGTGCGGCGTGAAAGGTGAGAAAGCAAGAAAGATAGAAATGTAGCTCAGTGGATTCAACTGGATTCAGCACGGCGATGGACATGGTTTAGTTTGTGGGAATTATCAGCAGTCTTTGACCAGTCAGCTCCCCTCGCCAAATGAACTGCCCAAAGAAGCGATGAGATAGTGTGTGTGTCACAGAGTCACACCCTCATCTTGACATGAATAACTTAATGGGGGAGAGGGTAACAAAGAGTTCAGGAATCAAAAGGAAAAAGCACCAGTACCCCCACTACACTCGCATGTACGTGTGACGTAATGTATGTATTCTGTTTGCATGGAACAGCAGTAATGCAGACGTACTACAGGACACAACAACATGCTTTTACAGCCAGACCATCTGAGATGACCTTGGCTTGTTGTTGCTTCAAGGTCAGTGCATGTTTGGAGATTTCTTTCACTCATTTGAGCTATTGTATAGATATGAATTCATTTTTGACACCCCTGACACCAATTTTCTTTTTATTTTCTTATCGCGCAGCAAGCCTCTGAAAACTGTGAATGGATTCCGTTGTGATTCTCCCGTTTCAACAAAGGGAACATGCCTTCTAATACCCTCTCGGCTCTAAGAAACAACCTTCACGCTGACTTTGGCGTCCAGCTGGAAAAGTGAGATCACTCTTCCACTGATAAGATTTGCTCTGATAAGAGGAAGATATCTATTGAGCCATCGCAGTCTCTCCACACAAGGTCCCCAAAGGAGTCAAAACTTTGCTTTCTTTGTAACCTCTCTAGAGGCATCTCAGCTTTCTGCATATTCTATTCAGAAGCGTTCGGAGATAAAGAGAAACACGGGGAAAGGTTGGAGCGGGCTTTCATGGACTGAAACACGGACCACGGAGTCATTTGTAAATATCTATTTAGCATAAGTTTGTCATGCAACTTCTGCATTCACGGAGCTCCTCAAGGTGCTCCATCACCGCAGGAGAGGCCTCTACCTTGAAAAGACAGATTACGTCTTGCCTTGTGAGAGGCGGGCAGGCATATGGAAGATGCTGCCTACATACAATCCATCTCTCCTTTGACTGCTGCTATATATTCACACCTACTCTTAAAGGAATAGTTTGACATTTAGATTTTGTTTTGTTTTGTTTTGCCAAGAGTTCGATGAGATGTCTGTCTGTAGTAAATATCCAGCTACTATCATCTGTCGGTTAGCTTAGACTGGAAGACTGGATATGGGTGGAAACAGGGAGCCTGGCTCTGCTCAACTAAATGCACTTAGCAGAACCTCCGAAGCTCATTCTTTATTAACACGTATCTCGTTTTTTTTAACTGTGTAGAAACAACACTTTGTGTTTTAATGAGGGATTATGGGCCTGACTACTTCTTGGTCAAGTGCTTTACTATCCTTACTTTACCCCGGCCAAGACAAAGTCTGGGACATAACCCCTCCTTAAATCCAAAGCAATTTTACACATTGTACAGAATAAACCATAAAGATGTAATTAATAAACTTTAGGGGTGCTGGTAGGTGGATTCTGTTGGCATTTGAAAGAGCTAGGCTAGTTGTTGCCCCTTGGTTCCAGTCTTTATGCTAAGCTAAGCTAAGTGGCTGCTGGCTGTAGATTCGTATTTATTGCACAGACATGAGTCGTATCAATTTTCTCATGTAACTCTCTGCAAAAACGTAAATAAGCATATTTCACAAAATGTCAACCTAGACCTTTAAAAGCACAACTTAATCCTAAAAGGGGGAGTTATCCTCCACTTTTATCACAAATGGGGCTGTCCAGATGTTTGTACATCCCTAAAGTCTGATATCTTAGACACCAAATCTGTCCTTGATGAACAGAGAAACACTAAATGATGTTGATGACTCTCTGCTCTTGGTACATTTTGTCAGGCGTTCAGTGTGAAGATGTGCTGGCTAGCAGATGTTGACATCTGTTCTTCTAACCAAAGAAACTTGTTTACCAATTTGAGGTTGTTAGCCTAGAATACGCTCTCACTCCCTATAAAGAACACAACCATGTTTTTGGGTGCCAGCTGAGTTGAGGTGTTGTTCTCACTAAAATGAAGGTGTAAAATGCTCTACAGTTCAAATAAATTGCTCCAAACAAGCCTTGTGAAGGCACAGAGGTTACGAGTCCACTCCTAATTTGTGCAATACAAACAGCCCGGGAGACTGGGGCAGACTCACCTTCATTTCTGAATTCATAATAGATTACTAATCAACTGCAGCCCCAGCAACTGAGGGGAGCACATTAAAAATGAATAAGACGGATGTGATTTAATGAATAACATCATCGAGCTTTGCCTCAGCAGCATGCCATTTTAAAAAAGTGTTGTTGTTGTTGTTGTTATCTGCAATCTACTCTCTTGCTGTTGCTGTCAGTGAAGAGAGGTATCAATGTTATCCTACAGCAGGGGCCTATACCACATTGCATGTTCACGATCTCCCAACAATAATTAACCACTCAATGGACAGATAGAAGCTGTGATACTGACACTGGACTTAAAGACATGCCACGCTGATGCTGTATTTTCAAAGCTCCACTCACCAGTACATTTTATATAAACAAAAAATGACAAATGACTATATGTGACAAACCAAACTCTGCTGCTTTAGGGAGCTTTTTAACTTCTTTTAGCTCATTATTTGTGTGTATGTGTATGTATATGTCAGCACAGTAAGACATTGGAGAACAGAAATGCCAAAGAATAGTAATTTAGGAAGTGTTTCTATTAACATAGTTTGTCATCCAGAGTTAGTTTAGTGTGTTTAGTGTCCAACTCAATACACATCTTGATAACAACTCTTTAAACTTCTTAAATATGGATTCTGGCCACTAACTCCAGTTTTTTGTTTCCAGCACCATCAGGTAGTCAAATCCACTAACGGGCTCGTTACTAACTAGTTAACTAGCTGAACATCAGCAGCTGAAGAGTGGACTAACATTTGTCAGGTGGCCAGGAACAGGACTCTTAATGCTAATGTTGCTCATTGACTGCTAGATGCATATTGGCAATTACTACATCAAACATGTTTAACAACTTTATAAGGTGACAAAATGTCAGGGCTATGTGTGTTAGATATCTGTGGACCTCTTCTGCCCCAATGTGGCAAAAAGAAAAATCAATTTTAGTTTCTAGCCGACACTAATAGTCTGAGAAGGACTCATAAAGATGCTGTTCTAATGACAACATTGTGGATAATTGTAATATGATGAACTTATGACCCATCACTAGTCTCACTGTTCTCCAAATGCTGCCTGCCCAATGCCATTAGCCTCGATGGAGCTTGAGAAATTTTCTCCTCTTTATTGAGGGAAAATGGACGCGATTAAAGCCCATTGATTGTGAGATGTCTTCACGAGGCATTGAGGAGAACTCTGAGTGCTTGCCAATGTCTCCTTTGGAGAGGAGAGGAGGAGATAATGGATTCCATCTTGCCATTTACTCCTTCTTTATGGTTAGTGAGCTTGATGGCACCATTGTTGGTCAGTTGTGACATCCTCCATCTCTGACTTCCATTTCTGCTGCTATAGGAGCGTTTTCGGGGAAAGAACAGACAGAGAATAGGCAACAAAGACACACCCAGCTTCCAGAGAGTCAAGCTAATAAAAGAGAAATGTGCTAGAGCATGATATGATACCTCTGCTTCCATTAGCTTTATTAGAACTGAGTGCAGAATTACTTCCAATTAGAGTTTCCTAGACAACATACTGCCTATGCATAATAATTTTCTTTGTCTCTCAACCCCCACTTTCGCACCCACTGTTTTTGCACTTGTCAGGAAATTGTTATGTCTCTCCCCTGGCCTTTCAGAGGCAATTTTGTGTTCAGCTATGTCTGGGCTGTTGAGAAAGGCAATTTGTTTCTTTCTTTCTGTGTTCTTGCATGATGCGGAGCAGAGAAACAAAAGAATGCACATGAAATCTCTGCATGGATGTGTGTATGTGTATGTGTGTGTGTGTAGTCGTGATATATTTGAGGATCCTTTCTTGTTTTGCACTTTGCCTCAGTTAGTGAGTGGGGATGTTATTTCCAACATTGTTCCCGAAAGATTATTTCTGATGTGAAGTGAGTGTGGAGATGAAAAGCAGCAAGACGTCTCTCATGAACCAAGCGCCTGGCAGCCAGCACGCTGTGCTAGAGATGCCGTGTCCCATGGAACACAACATCTGTTTCCATTAGGTCCGATTATAGCAACACCTCGCCTCAGAATACATCAGCTGAGTTCAGGCGTCATAGGCGTCGCATGCTGATGACTTCACTTCCCATCTGCCGCGGTTTGAGTAATGGCAAAGGAAAATGTCCAATTCAATGAAGAGTGAAATGCAATCACATAACCTCTCACAGTGGAAGCACATCAAGCTGCCGTGCTTAATCCAAGATTTTTCTGAGGATTGCAATCAGGGAACTCAAACAGCCTCACGTTCTCTGTTTGAGGAGTTTACAGTTAGCTTAGCCTACTAACACTTAGGTCTCTAACAACTAGCGTGTTTTATATTAATTCAGTTGACCGATCATTAAATCCTTCTCACAAAACAGCTATTGTGGAGTCATAGCATAGCAACAGTAACTAGGCTCAGCAGGGCAGATTTCTCCACATGTGATTGTGGTAAAATCAAGACTCTCCATTTAAAGAGTATGGAGGACAGTGTCTCTTTTTTTAGCCCTTTCAAAACCAAAAAGCAGAAGCTCATTGTTTAATCCATTGTCCGTTGTTTAATTGCTCTTATCTGCTTTGACAAAAGCTGTAACGACTGTAAAAATGCTTCACTGCACTGTGTGGAAGCAGGTCATGAATGCTATCAGATAGCGATATGTTTGACTCTTCATATTAGATTTCATCCTAAAAGCCTTTTCTTTTATAATGTTAAGACTGAAAACATACTGTTTGGAAACATGAATAGTAATGATTAGTAATTTCCACCAACTCACTGAGCTAACGTTAGCTTAATTAGCTGCAGTTGCTATAAAATCTGCTAGCGACAACTTTAATTTCAGCTGGCAAAATCAACAGTTGCTGGTTGGAAATGAGCAGCCTTCTTTGTTCTACCTCTGTCTGAGAGTTGTTTCAAAAAGATTTTAAATTGTACGCTGCAAAATGGAGAGCTTTTGACAGAAACAGTGACTAAGCGAATGGTCAATATGTTAAAACTAATATTCCAGAATTATTTAAAATATTAGATGTTTGTATCCTCACACACACATATACTAGTTAGAGATGTCAGAGTTTGCAAAGATGGATATTTCCTTTTTAGAATGAACCATTTTATAATCTCATGCTGGTAAACTGTGGCTATACCCTCTAAACACTATGATGGTGTTCTTTTGTAGAACAAAATAAACATTGTCCAGTTGTCCTTTTAATATCTATAAAACTGTATTACAGCCATGCAAGGACAAAAAATATCCACCACCAGACCCCAGACAGCTGCAGGCTTGAGAGTGTAACTGCTCTGGCATTATGAACCCTGGCCAGAGGCTCTCTGTGGAGGTCTGATTGACTGAGGCAATGTTTAATGATGTGGTGTGTAATGATGGTTGGCATGAAATTATACTATTTATATGCAGCAGGAGCCGTTGCCTTGTGTTTATGGCATAACATATCTGGGATGCTTCTCTCCTCAACATTTAGTTTGCTGCAACACAGAAGGACATAAACAAAGATGCATTTGTGAAAAGTCTTCAAAGTTTCGATCCAATCTAAAATGTGTTGAGTGGCTACTGAATTTCTGATTACATTCTGTTTTGTTCCATGATGGCAGGGTAAGGTAATGACACATATAACATTAAGAAATGTCCAATTCAACTGCGATGTGTTTACATCCAAAACAGCTACAGCTGAAATCCATACGTTTAGAGGACAGAGAGTAACTGAATTTAAATGTTTTTGACTGCCCAGCTCAGCAACTGCCTTCCTTCTAAACAATGTGTAGACGTCTGTTTAATGAATCTGTGTATTATCTGTTGTAAGATAAGGCTGGTGGTTAGCAAACCTGACTTACATCAAAGTTATTCAAACAATATACTTTAGCCCGTTCATACACATGACATTAAAGCACTTTTCCACCTAAATGTTCAGTCTCCAGTTATTGTACCAAACAAAACATGATTTTCTTCCATGCTATCAGATATAAATGATACATACAGATATACACAATATGATGTGATTTGGGAGACGCTCAACATCCTTAGGTTTGGAGAAATCAAGTGAGTGCATGCACAGCTATGAATGAAAGAGACTCAGCTCAAGTGTAAATTCTGGACATGATTGTGATTATAGATCAATGGAACATTAATTTGCAGGTAAGAGAAAAGCCCCACAATACTTCAAATCAAAGGTCAAGGCTTGACTTTCTCCTAAAGAGGCTGAACAATTGCCTTTTTAAAGTTTTAAAGTAGCCAGTAGACAGAGAGCTGCTAATTATGAAGAGCAAACCGTTTCCAACAGAGTGTCTGACTTCCAGGATAAATTTGATTGTAATGACGTCAAGACAGCTGGCACTCATACCTGAAGGAATAATATAAATAGTAATATAAATATGCACAACTTAGTGCTTTTTCTTGACTATTATTATATTGTATTTCTCAACTAACAACTTTCTCAAGATCCACTTTTGATTTCTTTTTAGCCACACAAGCGACATGGCTCTAAGAAGGATATTATCGGTCTGTTGGAGGGGTTTGTAGGGAAAAGTCTCAAGCTATTGGATGGATTGGCATGAAATTTAGTAAAAACATTCATGTTCCCCACAGGATAAATAAAAATAACTTTGGTGATCTCTAAACCTTACGTATAGGTCAACATTTACATTCGTCAAATTCTTGGTTTATGTCTAGAATACCTGCAAAACTAGTGACATTCCCATCAGCCACAGCTGTACTTTGTGTTTAGTGCTAATTAGCATGTTAACACGTTCACTAAAATGGTTAACACGGTAATCAGCATACCTGCTTACCATCAGCCCCTTAGTTTTAAATTAGAATGCGTCTGTACAGTAAAAGCTGTTTATTAGACTGATAAACTAAACATTTCCTAAACAAACTTTGTCTCTCACTGGCAGAATGATGATTAACGTGAGGCCGATTGGCAGACTGTGCCGCCACTACACCCTGAGCCCGATCATCTGAACCTGCAGAGAGGAGGCTTTGCAGAGGGTGCATTCATTCAAAGGTTGAAAAGCTGCCTGAAAAGAAGGATTTCATCAGTGGTGGAGGAGAGGACACAGATCAAGGCGAAGTCCAGTTGATGAAATAATAATAATAATTATTATTATTATAATAATAAATAGCTGTAGCTCTGGCTGTAAAGATATGCAAACATTTCTAGAAGAGACCCTCTCCACACGGGGCAGTGAAATTCAGCCCACGTAATTGGGGTCGGTCGACACACTAGTGTTAAACATACTATGTTAAGTATAATGCTAATAACACTAAGCATGCCATGGCCCTATGAAGGACACAAGCTGGTGTTAAGGCCTGTTTACAACATTGTGACGGCCCAACCTTCTGTATGTTGGTGACCTGATCTTGAGTCTGATGGCTGACAGCTGGGTTGGCTCGTCAGTAGAGTTACACCTGGGAGCTGGAGGAGGAGCTTAGGGCTTT
>JAVQJD010034265.1:0-25238 GCA_036023655.1 Nannoperca australis | reverse complement strand
GCTACTTTCTGTCTCTATCACGCGCACACACACACACACACACACACACACACACACACACACACACACACACACACACACACACACACACACCATTACCCTACAAACGCCAGTAGTGGCACACTTTTGCTCACTATCTGCCCTAAAGCCAAAGTAAGGTTAAAGGTCTATTATAATTAAACGATAAACAAAAAAAAACACAATACAAACTATTAATTTGACAAAATATGGGCCTATTAGATATAGATTATTAATATTTATCAAACAATGGCTGAATAAACTGAACCAGTTTGGTTGGTTTGTAAAGGGATTACAGTACAGAGGCCTCTACAGCACAATGCCTTGTGATGAAGATAAAGTACCCTAGATTCCCAGCCTGTTCCAGCACAACCGGTTCTTTGCTCTGTATTCTAAATATGGAGAAGGAGGTCGTACCTGACTAACCTCAACCCTCTCAAGCAAGCCTCTCTGATCCAGAGGAGTAAAACAAGGCTATACATAGTCCCACAGAGAGGTTTTTTTAATCTGTGGTGGTAAATGTCAATGTTTTTCACAAAGGCAAGAGGCACTGTAATGATTAAAATTCGCTTTTAGAGTTGAACTCTGACTGACCCAAATACCTTAAGTCAACATACTTCTAGTAGATACTTGCTATTATATAGTTAACATTAAATCAACCACATTCACCACAGAACATAATTCAGAATCATTATTAAAATAATTCTGGGCTACAAAAAAAAGTAAAATAAACACAAACATCACTAAGAGTCAGCCATGCCAGCATGCTTTTAGCTAAATGCTGATGCAAGCATGGCAACATGTTCACAATGCCAATGCTAACTTGCTTGTTTAGTAGTTAGCATGCTAACATTTGCAGCTGAGGCTGATGGAGATGTCTTTAGTTTTGCAGGTATTTAATTATAAACCAAAGTACTGGACAAATAATCAGACAATCTCATGAAGAGCAGCTGTGCTCAAAAATGTCTTTGTGATTTGCCTGGTTGTGGCTCAGCACCCGCTACTGTTAGGATGTGCATGACTCATACCGTCAAAATAGATATTTGGACCTGATGATGGCGCTAGAGTAAAAGTCAGGGGATCACAAGAGTTATTAAAAGTCATCTTGATGAAGTCATCAAGTTAAAATTCATCCTGAAACAAAACATACATGTCAACCTCATGGTGGCGCCAGATGAAGAGGTGATCAAAGTTACTACAATGCATCCTCTGGGGACCATGAATGTGTGTACAAAGGTCCATGGTAATCCATTTAATAGTTTCAACAGAGGTGGACAGACCAACTGACCGACAAGGCTAAAAACAAATATAGTAAAATGAAAGACACAAAATAGAAAAGGTTAATATAAACAAATATAACCGATAATGTATATTTGAACATGAACATTTTAATTTAGGGCAAATTTTAAGAAAAGACTTTATTAATGCAATGCACACACAAAAAACATCCCCAAAACATTAGCATTGCCAAACATGGATTAACATGACCATTACATTTCTTTTAAATCTATGCCTACTTATGACATACTTAGTATAAAAAATATAAAAACATTCTGCATGTAAAGCAGCAGCAGCTAACAACATTAGCATATCTCTGTCAAACACACCCACACACTCCTGGTGTTTGCCTAGGTTGGCTTATTCACTTAGGAACTACGTGGCACATTTCGTAAGTTTTCTTTAATTTTCAAAGAGCTGAGATCCATTTGCAAGGAAATTGGAATGACTGAACTGGGCGGCTTTGTGAAGCTTCGTGGGGCTCCAGCAATCAGGCCTGATGGGAATGGAGGGAAATTGTCCCACGCACTTATCTGGCCACTAGAGAATTTGAGAAGAGTTGTTACAGTAATTGATAACCGTGTGTTGAATGTAGCGTGTCAGTTGATAGATGACTCCTAAAATCAAACCTCTGAGTCTGCTCTTCGCCGCTCGAGCATGGGGACATTGTGTTCCCTCTGCTCTCTGCTTCTAGCTGGGCCGGGGTGTGCATGCCCAAGATGCCTATCATTGCCCAAAGCCTCCAGCCCATCTGCAATCATGTTGTGTTGGCTGATAATGACCTCCTCCTCTGCGTCCACTGTGGAGCTCATTTTACTCATAAACATGCCTGATGGAGATAATTGGTGAAAAGTAATTGGTCCATGACGCTGCAACTCGTTTCACTCAGAAATGGCCCCTAGATAACCACTAGTCCATTTCCTCAACGTGAAACTGCAGTACCTTCCATAATGCTACATCATTCAAGTGCAGAAAATACAGTGTTAGTGTTTTCCCAGAGATCATGTACTTAATTGATATTGATATTTGAGCACTTTGCATTTGATTAACATGATGAACAGTATTTTCTGTAGAGTACACACCAAGCTCTGTTTGCATGTATGCCTTAATGCACTCTTCTCTTAGCATTTTTACTGTGTGTGTTTGCAGTAAGAAAAACAATAAAATGCATTAAAAAAATCTTATTGTGAGCAAGATAAAAAAGGGATATTATGAAATATAGAGCTGCAAAGAAACAACTTAACACAAGATCCAAAATGACCAGCAGTAAGTGCAATAGAGTTTAACAGAAGCAAACTGCATGAATGACAATCAGGGGGAACAAGGGGGAAGGGGCTGCTGGTCTGTTTTACCTTGATCTGCTGCTCTCACAGTGGAGTCCAGGAGAGCAACAAACAAAACCACATATCATGTGCTTTGTAAACTCTGACCTGCCTCCAAGGACAGGTACTCAGTACTAAATGAAAAGGTTGTTCCAATATGAACACCAGCAGACTGTTTGTATTTACTTTAACATTTTTATGTGATTGAGTGATACAACTGCCTGCATTTATAACTAGTTTAAAGGATAATTCCACTTTATTACAACTTGGGTCCTCTTTTCTTAGTCTTGATCATCATTCCAATTAAGTTATGATGACAATGTACTGACCAAGTTAATTACTGAGATGTGGGAACACGACAGCATCAACACAACAAATTCCAACAGGACAAGAAAAAAGCATTTAGATGATGAGTCAGGTTGTAAACTAGCCAACACCAGATTATCTAAACTTCTTTATTTGAATGTAAAACTCAAAGCAAGCAGGCCCAGAATGTAATAATCCTTTTGAACAGGAAATTTAAAGTGGAATCAAAAGGCTTGTCTATAAACTGTGATGGATGTTTACAACTGACAGTTTGGGTAATCATCACACCTTCATTTTCTCTTCTTGGGGTTTTGTCTGATTATCTGACTGGTAGTAAAAGTGTTTTCTCATGTGATGCCCCTATCAGAAGAATGATATAAATGTGTCCAAAATTAATACGTTGTTTAGGTTAGAGGACCTTTGTTTTCATGGTTACAAAAATTAATATGTGGTTAATGTTATGGAATGATTGTGGTCATGTTATAAAAAATGTAACTTAACTGTTGGTTGGAAATGGGGAAACTAGTGTTGAACTCATCCATCCACCTTAATCTTGTGATGTCACCTTACTTCCTCCTTTGGTTTTGATCATTACTACAGCCAACAGAAAGTAGACATTTAAGTTTTGGGGCTGAAACAAATAATGCTGTGGCTTTTCTTGGGAGGACAGTTTTCATTTCATATGAATGATGGCCAAAACAAAACAAATGCGGCCTAAGTCGTAATAAAGCATTCACTGCAATAACCCATCCACCCCTGCTGCTGCTGTGATGCTGCTCCTGTTCAGAGGCTTGACTATGCATGCATTGTTCTTTCTTTGCATACTTTGAGAACATATGGGTAATGTAAATATTAAATTATCACTTGAGTGTTGTCTGATGTGTTATTTTTATGCCTCAGCAAGTTTTAAATCTTTTAAATCTGGCATAAAACACAAAATTGTCTTAAAGTCTTAAAAAAAGTATTTGATTGTTATGTTTGAACATGTAAAAGTTCATTCAGAAGAATAATAAATAGAGAGAGTACATGTCTGATGTGTGACTTAGTGACAGCAGCTATAAACGGTATTTCTATGGAAGCTGCAGAGTCAGCATTGTTATTAAAGAGTTTGTCCGTCAGCTGGATGAAGCATGTGGTTTTTATGCGTCTCCTAATCAAGGACAAGTTGATAATGGATCACACTACCATATGTCTTGTAATAACAAAGCAATCAGCAACGGTCTGCATGTGTGTCCCTCCTTGTCTTCACTAACCTCCAAGAAATGGACGTTGCGCATGAGTGATGTGTGCAGCATTTCTGCAGGTAGTCTGCAGTTAGAATAGTCTCAGATTTATAGTCAGAGCTTGTCACTTGATATGAATATTAACATCTTTGGCATGGTTCCACGTTGGCGCTGCATGTTTATGTTGTGCATATTTTCAGCTTCTTTTGTGGTTACTGGCTGAAGATGCCAGGTGCCAAAGACTCCCTCAGCCATCTAATCTGGGTGTCCCTGTGCCCAGAAATTGCTTTGTCATTTACTGAATAGTGCACTCACTTTGATTCCAATTTTCAAATACTGTTCATTTGTAATTATGGAGTTTAATTAAAATATGCAATCACTTTAAGCAGAGTATGAAAGGAAGAGATCGTTAGAAACTCTTCCGTGTGTTGGTCTGTTTTCTGCAGACTACCAAAACGGACAGAAAATGGTCTTGAATAATTATAACAGCATTCATAAGTAACTTAAAGTGCTTATGTTTATTTTATATATACATATCTCGATGGAGGAAAGATAATCAGCTTAACTGACCATGCTAACGCTGATAATGCTTCAATTAACTGCTGCACTGGACGATCACTGGCTCTGGTTTGTGCGCAGGCTTTCATGAAGCAGCCGGTCAGTGTGTGCACACAGTCTGAGAAGATTAGGCACAGAGGGGCCTCTTTTGGAGGTGGCCATGCAGACGGCTAATTTGAGAGTGAATGGGCATTTTCTTTGGCCTGGCTATGGAGTATGCCTGGTTGGCTGGGCAAAGCTGTCTCCATCTCCCTTTCTCAGTCTTTCTCACTCTCAGAGTGAATTAAATGAAAGACTGGTGTGAGGTGCTGGAGCCCTGCCAGGAGACTCACTTATCCCTTGTGTAATTCTGACCACTTGCTTTAGAGGAATGAGGCCCTCCACTCATTAAAAACAGAGATGGCTGCTCCTCAAAGCCCCATTTAACAATTTTAGCAACTATTCCCTCCACCTCAGACTCCACTTTCCTGACCACAAGCTCACCCCTACTACCACTGTAATTATGAGCTTATTGCCATCCCACCTGCACCCTCATTTAACCTCTATGATTTTTCCAGCATCCAAAAACACCAGAACTGCAGAGTAACATGATGCACCCTCTCCAGTCCCCTCAGGGCTGTTGAACAGCCTCCACACCCATGGTGCCAGGGCAGATTAAGCCCCTCAGCATTCTTTTTGGCCAAATCTTGGTGTTACATAAGCCCCGGGCACGCTGATGTCTCTCTAAAGCTTTTACTGTTGTGTTCAAAAGGCCCAACATGGCCAGTCGAGCACACTGAGACGGCAGGTGTTTACAGTGCAGCTCTGTCACTGGGGGTGGGTGGTCAGCTAAAGGCACATTGCTAATGCTACATGACAGTTCAGTATTTGAGACACGAGCACATAGTATCCTCAGCTGAGGAGGATCAGGAGGGCCACCGGAAAAGTAACTGGACCTGCAAGGATGCTGGAAGTGGTGTGAGACAGACTACGTCTCAATATGAGCGCACCCTAAAGCAATGCATGCTGGTTGACCTTTAGATGTTTATGGGTGAACAACTCTACCTGCCACCCACAGAGAGGTAAAGCACTGCAGGTATTCTCGCAGGGGGTCCAGCTCATGTCCAGTACACTCAGCTGCACTCTTCTGTGACTCACAAAGGTCTTTACAGTTCAAAGCCACAAAATCTACTTTAAGTCACACATGTATTAAGTTGACACACTTAGTTCAGGAGCAGAAACAAATGACAAATTTGTTTTTATCAAGTATTGTGTATGCTTAACGTCCTACCCACTATAAGTAGCAACACTGACAGATCATCCCCTTTTAAGTTGATATGGCAAACTGGTTAGCAAACAATTTCTTATTTGCACATTTAGCAGATAATGAGCAACATTAGCATTCATTTGGAGTCACATTTGAGTCCACCTGATCAATTTAAGTCCAATATTCACTCTCTTTTAGCTTTGCTTTTGGCCTCCATCAGCTCCTGAGGGAAATACCTGGGTCTTTAGCTGCTTAAATGCTTCCCTATGTTCACCAGCTAGCTGCTAACTTTGTCCGTTACAAATGTACTACGAGCCTGACTAAAAACAATTCACAACACAATTTCCAACTAACTTGTTTCTGAAGATCAACCACATGTCATGGCCTTCCTCAGCAGATGGACAAGTCACGTGATAACAACTAAACCATCTCCATGACAACTAAGCCACTCTATCTGCTGACGAAGGCCATGAGATGTAAGTTGGACCTTGTGTTGAGAATTCTTTTTGTCAAGCTGCTGTTTCAAAGGTTTTTTTTATGTAAAAAAAACATCTGGGCAGAAAACACAGATTTAGCATAGGAAACAAGCATGTTGTAGTTCACCATGGATATGTAGTTATATGGGGCGTGGCGTGGTTAGAGCTCTGCTGCAACGGGGAGAGACTGAGAAACGTAAGTATTTTTGTATTTAGGCTGAAAATATATTTTTTTATATTAACCCCCCCCCTTAATAAATGAACGAATTACTTGAAAAAAAGAGTAGTTCTTTTTACTGAACGTGGGTTACTGAACTAAGTCACTAAAATGAACTATTAATCCCATCACTAATTGACACGCATTAAAGGCTGTACTGAGTTCTTATGGCAGCCAAAGTGTGTTGGATTGACTCACAATAAACTAGAGTGTATGTGTTCATAGTAATGAAAGAATATGTCACTCAGTGCGACAGTGTGGCTCACTGATGTGTTTTTAATCTCCTGGTCTGGAACCAGAGAAGAGAGGATGTGCACATGGTTATTAATATACACAGTGGCAAGCATACTGTCGGGTAATGTGGGTCAAACGTGCAGAGTGCACGTGAGTAACTGAAGCAGAGTAAACCCTCCCCTCATGTCCTGATATTAAGGGAATGGTGGGGCATCTTGAATCTGCCTCTGGTCGGTATGCAAGCGACGTGTGTCCTCAGCATGCGCTTCTTTTTTGTGATACTCTATTTCTTAAATAGTGATCTCCTACAAAAGTTACTTACTGAAAGTAAGGAAAAGAAGTATCAAACAACTTGGGAACAAGGGAATGTTATTATTTATGAACCGTTCAGACTTGTCAGTACAATCACTGTATCCAATGCAAAGACTGCAATGATCCTGGTAGAAATACTGGGCCCCAGTTTTCCACTTTGATGAATAAGAAAAGTTACTGAGCTTGTTTCAAAAGGTGAAATTGTATTGTGCCAGACACAGTGTACAGACGAACTTGCTCTACATACTCACTGTACCCCTCCATGTACGCAGTGTTCTCCCAGCATGTTCTCACACTTTCTATTTGAATGTCAGTCTGGGTCAAAAAATAATCTAACTTTAATTTTAAGCTGCTAAAATTGGGGTTTAACAGAATCAAAACGGAGTACCAGAATGTTTAGGTAAGTCTCACAGTGCATTTAAAACTCAATGAATTACAGTTAAGAATGACACCTGACACTATTTTAACTGTTGTTAAATGTAATTAACCCCATTGAACTGATTCACCTTCACTTTGGCTCAAAAGTCTTGACCTTGAACACATCAGTTCACAAAACAATCCCACCCAAAAAAAGTACAAATTGTTCACTGTTTTCTAAAGAATAGGATATTGGTGTTTGTGTAATTTAAATATTTCCTGTCATCTCCACTGTAGGCCTACTGTAGTGTGCTGTGCAATAAAAGCAGATATCAGTTAGAAAGAATGTGTCTGTTGTTGCAACAAACAGAGAAAACACACTTTCCAACACTTAATGCAAGCCAACAGTAAGTGCATGCATAAACATGCTTCAAAGGAATAGTTTGACATTTTGGTAAATATGATTATTCACTTTCTTGCTAACAGTTTGATGAGAAGATCAATACCACTACAGCCACTACTGGCTGTAACCACTACTGGCTACAGCCAGCAGCCAGTTAGCTTATCTTAGTGAGTTTTAGAGGTACTAGTGGGAATTCTGTTACTTTTAAACAGAACCAGGCTAGCTGTTTCCCCCTGTTTCCAGTCTTTAAGCTAAACTAAGCTAACTGGTTTCTTACTGTAGCTTTATATTTATGGTACAGACATCCAACATGTGGTATTGATTGTCTTTTCTAACTCTTGACAATAAAGCGAATAAGTGTATTTCCCAAAATGTCAGATTATTCTTTTACATTTAATAATAAATAAGGATGTTGTTTGTTTCCTCCAAAATACTGTAAAACACTGAACTGTCTTCGTTCTAATAAATACTCTTCAGCTGAAAACACTCTGAATATGATCCCATCTTGGACGATGACTACAATCCCTTTGCAGCGCCAACCCCCCCCCCGGCTTATTAACTCTGATTGAAGGTCCTGAAATTACCTCCAGACTTGGTGAAATAGTTGGTTTAATGAAGGGCAGCTAATGGGGCGGACAGCTATGCAGGCATGTCATGTATCCATGCGTCCCATCATCATTAGTGCTGGGAGCAGCTGAGGCCTTTTTCGCTGACTGTTATACTGCCTGGATTTTTCCTTGTTGGAATCTGTGGAATCAGTTCATGGAGTAGATGTATTTCTAATACTCTTCATTATGACATCTGATCATGTTTCCAGTGGATTTTAGATCAATTACTTCACAAGAGAAAGGGTTTATCTGCAGCTGAAACATATTTTCTTAGATTTCTTAGACTTGTTTTAATGAAGTGGAATTCTTTTGGTCTCTGCACAATTTCTTTCCTTTATGATTAAGAGCTGCGTAACTCAAGTTGTTTCATCTCCTCCCCTCTCCAGATGGCAGCTATTTGAATAGGCATGCAAAGCTCTGACCAGCACAGGCCATTCAAAACAAAGGGAACAATCAGGCGTACCCTGACATACACAGCAACCTCAGAATTTTTTTACATTTTCATTACCGGTTTACCCTGTGAAAAGAAGTAGAAAACCTGAGCTATTATCTTTGAAAGCTTACTTGGATGGAGCTCAGTAATGCTATAAAGTATGAATGACAGCTACAGACTGTAAATACTTGTATACGTCCTGTGTGTATGTATGTGCATCTGCATGCATTTGTGTCAAACTCTTTTGTTTAGTTTTTCTCTCTTTTGAGGGTCTGGCAGGCGACATCATCTGGGCGCAGTAATACCTCAAAACACAAAGAGCCCCATTCAGAGGACTCAGCCATATCCCACACCCACACAGTCAAGAGGACACCCAGACCCATCCAGCACACAGCCTGGAGTCATTATGGAAAGCAGTGTGTACTTGCACAGCAGTAAAACATTCACAGGAAAACATTAAGCATTTAAGGAAGACTCCATGAAGAAGGAATGAAAGCAAAAGGATGGAATAAAAACCTGGCGATCCCCACATCTGTCCAGGAACTGTCTCCCTCCTGCCATCTCATCTACAGTGATTTACATTCATCAAACATACACAGGAATTATTCCCACAGCTTACAACAATATTTTACAGTTTCAGCTATCTGAGGAGCTCAGGGGTCCACATACCATGTGTAAAGTGAGTCTGATGCCAGGAGTGTCCCTGGACTGGTCTGTCAGAGGTGGAGCCAGCAAAGATCTCAGAGGCAAACAGAGAGGCCTCAATCCCAGTGAACTCTAGACAGAGGCAGGCAAACAATGACAGAACAATAATAAGGGGAACTCCAGCAATTGTACACATCAACGTCAGGTCTTGGGGAGTACTATTGCTTGTGTGAAAAAAGTTGTATAAAGCCTTATGTGGCTGTGCAAAGTCTGATAAAAATGTCAGTGTCAGTCGGCGCTGAGTACTACAAGTTTGAAAACATCTGGGGGTGTGGAGTTCCAAAAGAAATGAGCTTAGCAGACCTCATCTCTGCTCAAGGCTACATTAGCCACTACTAGCACAACACACGCAAATCTCCAACCCAGCTGTTGTTGGTTGAGTTGCATTGTGGGTAATGGAGGCACCAGGTTTTGACAAGAAAGTGGAATGAAAAATATGACTTCTGTTTCTGCGACAGTCATCTTTGGTTGATGATGCTACAGGCTTGTTTCTGGTGTCTTAATGAGATTCCCAAAGTGCAAAGATCCTTAATTTTTAATGAGTGTCACTCCCAGGGTGAGACAAACTGTTCTGTGTGGATGCCAAGGTTGAAAATCATCAAAGGCCCTGATATCAAACACAGTCACTTTCACATTCCCACACTGAACCGTTCCCTTCATATCATAAATCTGAAATTTATTTGGCTTCGCAGTGACAGTGATGAAATACGGCACTTCAGCCATCAATATATCCTGCAGCAGCCTTCAGCCCAGTACAATGCAGACTTTCTCGCCTCTGAAAGCTGCTGATTCCACATGTAACCCCACACCACCAGTGTAAGCAAGGCAGGACAATTGACTTGACCCATGAAATATTCATGGGAAGATGTTTTGAAACACTTCTGCATTTATTAAAAGTCACTCTAAGTCTAAATAATGGATCGGGTAATGGGACACTGGAGTCTGACAATAATAAGAAAGCATTAGGCAGGTGCATAACAACCTAACGTATTTAACATTGTGTGTAATGTTAAACACTTATCAGATGATCTCAGATGTCTAATCTAACTAAAAGATTGATATGAAAAGCAATCACACAGGGGGACTACAGTGTTTGAGAGTTACTGAACAGTGCAGTTATCAGTTTTCTTGCTAATATCCATGATTGTGCACTGTCATGCTTGAAGTTACCCATAAATCACAGACATCTTGAACAAATTTCTTCAGCCATGTTAAAATAGTCACTACTGAAGCCCAAAGACAAAACTGGATCAAATACATGTGTTCAGCAGTCAGCCAGTAAATAAAGGGAGTGATATTTACTGTGGTTTATTCTCATCAGATCTGAAGAGAACCGTCCTCTGTGAAGCACACACTGCCCCCTGTTGACCAGAGAAGAAAACACGGACAAAAAAGATGCATCACAAGCATTTTATTATAAAAAAAAGCAGCTCCTTCAATAAACCATCATTGTTCAAAAAGTCAGAAGAGAGCACACTATGATGATGTGCAAGTGGTTTTGTCTTCCTGGCAAGAAGAGAGTGTGATAGTGTTTTACAATGAAAATCTGAACATTATCATGAAAACAGTAGTTCTCGGAATCACAGTTTGTATGAACACTTTTAACAGAGAAGTCAGTCTTAGTACAGTATTACCAGTAGAATATACAGTAGTACCTGCACAAACAGTTCAGAAGCTTAACGTTTACTAACACTTTACATTATTTCACATTCTGGTTGAAACCTCATTGTTTGTTCCTCTGTTGGATGAGGAGGTGGTAACACAAACCCCCAATCACCAGAGAAAATTATTCATACTGCATGTACTACAGTAGTATTACTTCTGCATGCTTTCATCTCCAGTTGCAGGATTCTTAATAGCTCGTGGAGTCTTTGTTGTTTTGGCCGCTTTCTCCGCCTTCTCTTTTTTAACCTCTTCCTTCCTCACTGACACCTCGTCATCCTCGTTTTCTGGCTTGGCGGTGACCTTCCTCAGCTTGTGCTTGCCCTTGGCGGGAGCTGCAAAAGTGAGCGAAGACTTGATGAAATCCAGCGGGAAGATGCCCACGTCTCCGTCGAAACGGTTTTTGGTCACCTGCAGGGACCTGCGGCCCGGACCCGACACCAGCTTCTTCTCCTGCAGAATGAGGACATTGTCGGCCTCTTGGCTGGCCTGGAAGGGGTTAAAGGTCAAGACGTGTCTTTGTTATGTTGAATAACTGCAGCTTTGCATATATTTCTATCATATTTTTAATTAAAACGTAGAGTCAATGAATGCGTTTAGATAAGATAAGACTGCTCTTAGCTAAATAAATAGCAAATGAATACAATAATAGGTTTCCCAGGTTTAGTGAGGTTATGTGTCGCGGTCTTTCTCATTTTCTATTCTTGTGTAAATATGAATAAGGATTAAATTCTAAAAACTGATTTTAAATAAAGTATATTCATAAACTACAAATGGAATCTGTCAGTGTTCCTTTAGTATCACTTTCAGGTTCATCAAACTTCAACTACTCAATTTGCTGCAGTTTAGTTTCAAGCATCCCTGGCTCTTACCTTTGCTGAACCAAAGATGGATGCTGTTTGCAGTTCTCGGTCATCCTCCTCTTTCCGGGGGTGAATGATCAGAGTGACGTGGCAGCTGCTGTTGGTGGCAAACTTCCTGAATGCTCCGATAATGTGGTCCTGGACTGCAAACCTGGATCAAACATAATTTATTCCATTATTTGTCACAGACAAGAGCCTCATGAAACTGCTATTGATTTGGAACAACTATATTCAGATTTCTCTGTTAACATTACAAACCACACAGCCCAACACCAGAGAGAACTTGTTAATCTTCCTATTTGTCATAACTCTTACTCACTTGTCTACGGAGAGGTTTTCCTGCCCCATCATGAACTGCAGGTTGTCAATGACGACATGGTTGATATCATACAGGTACACCGCGTGTTGCATTGTGTCCAGCACCGTCCTGTAGAAGAGATCAGAGAAGGATCAGACCAATACGATTCACATAACAATGTTTCTTTATTACAAATCTTTATTACACTGCAGGTGAATAAACAAGTTAAGATTTAACAAACGTATAGACTTTCCAATTGTCATAGTTAAAGGAAAACTTAAACTTAGCTTTATGGCTGCAACTAACCATTAGTATTTTCTTGATTCATTCTTTGCTCAATAAAATGTTTTTTAAAAATAGTGAAAGATGTGCATCACATGTTCATGGGGATGTCTAAACATCTGGTTTTGTCCAGTCAACAATCCAAAACTCAAAGATATTCAAGATGCAATGATAGAAAACAGAGAGAAGGAAATACTTACATTGGAAAAGCTGGAACCAGACAATGCCTGGCATTTCTCTTTTAAACACGGCATAATCAAATAACAGATTATCATAATAGCTGCCAGTTGTCTCTTCCTGTTGATCAACTCGATTAACCGACTAATCATTGGAGCTCTTTGAAAGCTGGATTCCTGAAACACTGATAAGACTTACTTGATGTTCTGCTGCCCGTGGAACGTCATGAAGTAGAGTGGCAGCTCTTCAAACTTGTCAGCCCAGAAGTCGTACTGCTCCAGGTTTTCCTCCAGCCTCTGCATGGCAAACTGTGTCAGCATGATCTTAGCCAGACGCACGTTGTTGATCTCAAAGCTGCCCCATAATGTGTTAACGCCCTGCATGCAAAGGTCCAGGGCAACCTCACTGATGAAGGTGGTCTTCCCACTGCCAGTAGGACCTGGGAAACAGAGAAACAAAGATATAATATAGGTATTTGATTGTAAAGTGTGTGGAGTGGAGAAGTGATGACATGTTCACACCTCTTATTCAAACTCATCAGGTCCAAAAGATGTGGCACACGAATATATTCTTTTTCAGCATCATTTGATTCAGAATAAACTGCTGTGTGTGTGTGAATGCTTTTTAAAATGCAATTATTCCAGTCTGTGATCCATATATAAACAAAGATGGTAGCTACAACACCAGAGTTCAGAGACAGAGTTAATCAATAATGAAAATAATTAGTTGGGCTGCAACTAATTATTTTGCAACTAAAATGATTGAAAATACTAACATTTACTTTTTAAATTCTTTTTGTGGCCACTTTTTGAGGGCGCTGAAACAAGCAGAAAACACAACCCTGACTTTCTAATGACTTAATTATTTTATATTTCCACCAGCTGGTTGCCAGTTTTGGCTCTCTGCCATTTGGTATTGGGCAGGTAGTGAACAGGAAGTGTAACAGTGCTTTCTTGCTGCTACCTGCTGAGCCAATGAGCTGAAGACACTAAAACGCTCTGGAGAGCAGAGGGGAACTGCAGAGTTGGGTGATAATTCTCTGTTGGTGCATCAACAGTCACGTGTGACATCTTTTGATCCACTGTTAATATAAAAAATTGAATAGTGAAGCTGTAATGTTTTATGATGCTATTAAAAGGTATGTTTACATCAGTATTAAACCAGTACAAAGCAGGACTATGTTTTTATTTATGATTACGTGAGAAACACATAAAATGCTTTATGAAATTACTGACTGGACCTTTAAACATATTAAACATATTTCATTATACCTGTGAAAACAGTCAGCTCCCCCTTGCGGTGTCCCTTCAGGATCCTGTTGAGCTCCAGAAACCTCGTCCACTTGACTCCAGCCACGTGCTCTGTGTTCACCAGCTCCCCATACACATCCTCTCTGAGTTGCTTGAAGGACACTATGGACTTATGGGCCGCTGGGATGGAGGATTTAATGATGTGGCTGAAGTTCTTCCCCTGGGCCAGCGCCTCCGCGGGACACGGCCGGTACTCCCCGGGCCGCACCAGAGAGCAGCGCCTCAGGCCCAGCTTGCGTGAAAAGATCTTGGACGCCTCCCATGAGCGAATGTCGCCTCCCAGCCACAGAGTCACGCGCTTGAACTGCTCCAGGTACGGCAGCAGGATCGGCGGAAGGCAGCTGACCCCGCGTGGAAGAGCAACACTGGGGAGTCCTGTGGCCTGGCTCACAGCTAGAGAGTCCAGCTCATGTCCAGTCAGCACCACCTCGGAGTCCATACGGCCCACCAGAGGGAGGCCAAACAAGTTGTAGTAAGAATTACACTTTGGGACCGTAGCTTCATTGTAAGTAACTTTGTCAGTGTCTGTGCTTTGGGCGGAGAGAAGCTTCACCCCCTTTAAGGAGGAGTCAGGTCCACCAAACCAGGGGAAAACCAGACTCTTGGTAGGCTTGAAGAGTCTCACGCTAAACTTCTTGAGGGTTGCATTAGAGACCTTTGTGATCTGAAACAAACACATTGAAAAACCTTTTTCTGTGGAAAAAATAACCATCAGATGTTACAAAGTGTTCTCCGATTGCACCTTTTTGATTTACCTGGCATTTATTCAACTTTTAAATCTGTTATGTTTGATCTTTGCTAATCACACCAACAAATGTAAAATATTACAATTTAAATGTTTAACCATATGTCAGTATGTTTTAGTGAGTGTCAGCTGCTAGCCTTTTATTGTCTTAACTAGTGTCACCGTCTTATTTATTGATTGTGACTGCTGCATTTAATTCAGTCCAGATGTTCTTTGTACAGGAAGTTAGGTTTTATATTATTACTCTAAATGACATGTATTTACAACAATTACAGATCCTTTCTAAAAATGACACAAAAAGAGATAGTATATTCATTTAAATAATGTAAGGCTTGTTTGCCTCTTCCACCTTTTATCTTCTTCACACACCTCCTTTCACTGATAACCAGAAGCTTATCATGAAGAGCATATATGGATTTACTTTTTCTTTTCTATGATTGTGACGAAAACCCTAACAAAAGTTTGGGATAAAAACACACATGCAATCAGTCGTGTTCCTTTAGCTACACTCACTCAACTATACCTGGAACATGGTTTTAATCAGCTGAGCCTCGTCCTCAGGGAGGTCAGCAAAGGGCACGGAGCTGGACCAGATCCTCTGCACCTCCCTCAGCTCTCTCTCCCTCTCCTCCTGCTCCTCCACACTCTCTGGATACCCCAGCAGCACGTGGGGGCTGAGGAAGTCCTGCCCCTCCTTCTGCATTACCTCCAGGCAGTCCTGGAGATCCTCCCAGCTCCCTTCCACCAGCGTGTCTTTACACAGAAACTGTCCGGTGGTTTTGTCGATGAACAAGGATAAGCTGTCCTTCCTGGCAGATGATTCAACAAAGATGCTCGGGATATGGAGGCAACTGTAGCCATCGTGCACAGGGATGTCTTTGGAGCGCAGATACTGTTTGATGTCTGTGACTGTGATGGGGCTCACAGGAAACTCCACAGTAGAGTTAGCATCCTTTTTATAAGCCCTGGTCCCACTGTGTGCCAGGAAGTAGCCTTCACCCTGAAGCTGTAAACCACACAACGCCACAAGGGGCCTGTGGAGGAGCCTCTGGGTGAGAAGTCCCACACAGAGGGGGGAAACGTGTCTTTGGTGGAGAAGCCTCGGGGCTGCCACCTGCAAGAGACAGGTGGTGCCCTTCAGCAGCAAGCTCCTCCACATCAGTTATCCGGTTAGGTCTTTGAACCTGCAACAGGCATGAAAATAGGAAGAAACATCAGCCTTATACAAGTACCACACAGCAAAGTTACAAAGATAACGTGATGAGTGATGGGTGACCTATGCTAACGTTAGGACGGCAGGACAGTGAGGCAGAACACCGTTGTTATTAAACGGACGTTGACTATACAAGAAAATTAGCCTGAATATATGAATAAAGTAAATACAATTTAAAAAAAAAGGAAAAAACACATTAAATCCAGCTTACTGGCTCTGTAGCCTGCCCTCATTTCCCTCCATGCTCTTCTTAACCCGGGCTTTTCGGTGCGTTTTCAAAACAAGTCCGTGTGAAATAAATGGAGGAACGTCCAAACTGCGTCTGTTAATGCTACATTTAAAAGTTCACTTTTATTACATTTAAAAGCTTTCCGTGTTTATTTCATACAATTAAAACCACATTCAACATTTTCATTTGCTGACGGAAAACGTCTTATTATGAAGTCGTATTTTCTTTAACCGTCGTGCCCGTTGTATGTTTCACTCCGGAACCTAGCCGCAACGGACCTCAATATATACATGCCCGTGAAGTCGTCCTCTATAAATGTTGATGCCATTTATCGTCTTTAACGGGTTGATTTTCGTCCAGCGGTAACAAAATCTGAATTATAATACAACCGTTGGTTGACGGTTAAGCGATGACATCCAGGGGGACACCGAGTCGCTTCCTTCAAAGTGTTCTTCAGAACGGTGTCGGTCGCTACGTCTGCCAGCTCAAACGGATCTCCATCATCTTCTCCAAAAATGCACAGAGTTCGTTGGGAGTCAGGTAAAAAAAACAAGTTTTGTTCTTAATGTATATGTATCTTTTTGCAGCATTTGAATGTTGTAGCTGGTCGAGGTGGGGCTATTTGTAACTACTTTATATATGGTTGGGTAGTTTCGTCTGTCATTTTTTTTGTTGAGCGTTTTTATCTGCCAGGTAGCTAAAGGTTTCTCTAAAGGGTAGTAGATTTGAACTATAAAGTGGCAGAAAATGGTAAAAGTGAAGTACAAGTCCCTTAAAACTGTACAGAATGACCACAGCACATTTGCCTTCTTCCTTTCTTTTTCAGGGAGTTTATTGAAGAGGGAGTGGTGGATTATGCCAAGAAGAACCCTGCTACTGTTGTGTATGTGTCTCCTCAGGCATGCAGGATACCCAAAATAGTTGCCGAATACTGTAAGTGCTCATGACTTTGTGTTTTGATGGGACAGCTGACTAATCCTGAATTTCTTTCCTCATTATATCTCCTGTTTTATGTATAGAATAATGGTTTTAGTTTACAGGTACTGTTAAAAAAGTATAATTTGGTACTAACTACAGGGAAAATAGAGACAGAGTTAGTTGTGTTTAGTTTATAAGCTCAACACAACTAACTTAAAGTTGAATTCTTTGAAAGGACTTCTTAAATCTTAATGACTTAAAAAACATGGAGATCCTTTAAACGCAAGTTAATATTCATTTATTATTGTATTCTCCATATATCTGTTAATTATGCTTGCCTGTAGAACACTGTCTCTCTTTTCCTTATCATTAGTACCAAACACTTGCTAATTACACAAGAATATAAAGTCACATATCAACTCCTTTCTAGGATATTAAGCTTATCTGTGTTATCAGATTCATACTCATATATTGAATTATCTTCCTGTGTTCTCATTCAAGGTTAATTCATGGTCAGTTTAGTGAACTATTTAGTTACATTACTTTACTTATTTACAATACTTTATGTTATAAATGCTATTATAATATGTTATGTCAACAGGATAATCCAGGCAGTATCAATACTGATACATTAAAACAATAATAAAACAACAAATAATCCTTTTAAAAAAACTTTTGAATACTATTATTAATATTATGAAAAAAGTGAAGCTTCTTCTGAAGCAAATTGTTCTATTAAAAATATACTTTGGCCATTCTAAAACATCAAAATGCTACTCGTTCAAAATCACGACATACTTTACAGTTGAAAGGTCTGGTTCAGGGTCATAATCACTCTTTTGGTGATGTGATAATAAGCAATAAATGTATTAGAAACATGAAAAGAGAACTACAGTAAAGTAGAAATGAGATCATATTTGTTCCTATTCCAAGATACTGTAGGGGGCAGTATAACACAGCTTTTTTCTTAGACCTTTATTGAGGTAGAATACCTCAGGGTTTGCCTTGGCTTAGTTAAATAGTCTCACCCAGAATCATATGTTCTTGTTGACATGGTTACATTTCACAGTAGGCACAGTTTGTGAACGAGAGATTTATGCACCTGTCCCTTTTAACGTCACTGTGCGTAGTCATTTCCTCTTTTTTCTTCCTGCAGTAAACGGCAACGTGAGGGAAGAAATTGTCACAAGCAAAAAGTCTCCGCAGATTTCAGAGCTCTTGACCAAGCTGACGAATCAGTCTGGCCTGGACATCATCCGCATCCGCAAGCCCATCCACACAGACAACCCCAGCATCCAGGGCCAGTGGCACCCATTCACCAACCGGCCCCCGTCTATCGGCCCCATCAAACCACAGAAGCAGGACGCTGAATAAGGACTAACCTAAGTTAAAAGTCAGAAAGTTCGGATGTTCCCAGAACATTTGTGCTTAATTTCTGATTCCTCTAGCAAGATGTATCCTTTTTGGACGTGTCTGCAGTCTAAATTAAGTCATGTTTGCAGGTTTGTTGAATAAGACGACTCCTGTATCCACTGAATATTTGTTTCCATGGCCTTCTGTCTGGTGGTCGCAGCAAAGCCACTTAAGCTGTGCAGGAGCACAGGCACACAGCATCAGCTCTAAATGCCACATTTGAATAGACTTTACATGAATCCTCCAGCGGCTTGTCAGCTGGCTTATTAAAAAGCAAATAACTGTTTTTAATCTCAAGGTTATTTGAAGATTTGTGGGATAAAGTGCAGCATTTCCAGAGTAGATGTATGAAATAAAGATTTTTGTGTAAATGCTGACTGGTGTTTAAATTTAGATTTTCTATTGAGTGTTTGAGCAGCTTGTCAGAAGAAGATCAACAGAGCAGAAGTGATTGCAGTGGTGCTGTCGGCATCGTTAAGTTTGACTGATTTACCTGCAGTTTAAATATTTCACAGACAACACATCATGTTCACCTTTTTTATTTGTATGACACGGGGAATGTACATGTTTTTACAGTTTAATACTGCGGTTTGAAGGTTTCCTCATTGCACAACCTTAAATGATCTTAAATGAACATGACAGATGGTTGTTTGATAGCTTGAGGAACAAGTTTTAACCTTCAGCACAGAGCTGTCCTTTGTATCTGCTGTCAGAGGAACAGAAAACGGACACTCAAGCATATGTTCAAACGCAACAAAGCGGATGTTGGCAAAACTACTCGCTGCTTTCTGTGAATTCATCATTTCTGACTGCAAAAGGCATCCTGGTTGACCCTGCTTTCCCTCCACAAACGACCTCTGTGTTTTCAACTAAAATACATCCATACAACCAAGTGCTAGACGTCAGATGAATACAAATAAGCACACCTGCATGGAGTGAACGTGAAAGGTGCCCCCAGGATAGATTGCATATTTCTGCTGATTGATGGATACCAATCTGCTGGCATATAATACTCTGGCCGCAGGAAAATGGTGAGGCTTTCTGTGAAAATGTATGTAGAATAAGAGCGTGAGATGACTGCAGAGGATGCTGATGAGCCGGATACAGGAGCAAAGCTCTGCGGCGGGACGCTGGTGCTGATTTCACTCATTTTCTCCTAAATGTCTGTACATGAGTTGCATTTTTGATAAGTGTGTGAACGCCCTCTCCCTTTAACCCAGACTAGACTGCAGTTACTTTGTCAATGCTTCACCAGGGGACAGTGTGGTGGCCTTAGCTGTTTAGCCTGTTTTAATAAAAGGTATGGAATAAAAACATCGGCTGCCCCCTATCATGCTCACTTCCTGCAATTTCATTTATCTATGGCACCTATTGCAGATATCAGAACCACTGTGCTCTCATCACACCCGCTTTCCCCAGTGAGAAGTGGCACAGCTAGACCCACGCTAGGACATTAAAGGCTCTAAATAAAGATGCTGTTGCTAAGTTACTGCTTTGAATGCTGCTCTGAAAATGGTCATTTCACCCCCCACCCCACCACCACAGTTATACCTCTGCTCTGTCAGAGTCGTATGTAAATGACTCTGGGATCATGTGGGCTCTATTCCCAGTGGAGGACTGGCCTTGCTGCTTGCCACAAGCTAAAAACAACCGAGTGTCATGGTGTCTTGAGAATAGGATTTGGTGTGAACATGTTTTGCATGTCATTTCCTGACTTCCCCTACGGGCTGTTGACACTGACTTGACCCAAGCTAAACAATGCAAAGTGTTATTTTTTTAATCTGCACAAAAGCAAGTGGAATTTTAATGAACACAAATAAATAAGACATGAGAGACAATATAAAAAAAAGTCCTTTGTGTGAACAGCTCAGGTGGTTAAAGTACAAGAAGCACAGAGGTCACTCCAGCCAGTTATATTCTGAGAGATAAGTTCATCTACATCAAAACTAATCATACAGACAGAACCAACTTGATAGAAAGTGTCACAGTTAACGAGGGTATATACTACATGACTTTTAACAAAGTACTTACAAAATAACACTGCAATATGTGAACTCTACACCAGCTTCTTTGGCCAGCACAGAGAGGAATAACCTACATAAAATATACTGCATCTTGCATATTGTCACAGCCGGATGTAATTAATGTTATTGAATTAGCAAAAACAAGTGCTTCACTGTGGGTGGGTGTACAGCAACAAGGTGAAGGTAAAACTGGTAGCAAATACGTTACCTAAAGTCCATAGTACAGTATACAGTGCAGAGCCAGTTTCTATTGTGAACAGATTGTCCTTAAGTGAGGATGAAGCAGCAGTAATGGTCTCAGATTCAGATGAAAATGTCAATATGTTAAGGATTGCCCACGATTTGATGACAACTTTTATATAATACATGATTAAATCCAGTATCATGTTTAACTCAGTGGATACTGCAATCATTTTACCAAGTTTAAACTTGCAATCAAATGCAACCCAACAAGAACATTTCTTTACAACTTTGATTTCAATGAAACAAAAAGCTC
Source organism: Nannoperca australis (assembly GCA_036023655.1). Classification (NCBI taxonomy): domain Eukaryota; kingdom Metazoa; phylum Chordata; class Actinopteri; order Centrarchiformes; family Percichthyidae; genus Nannoperca; species Nannoperca australis. The sequence continues at coordinate 3,912 of JAVQJD010034265.1, read as the reverse complement.
ACATGAGTCACACCTATAAATTGGCATGGATCAGAAAACAATTACTCACTGATTACCGAGCCCCCTCGATCTTTCTGACCGCTGTTTGTACATATTTAAGCTGTTCTTATGAGAAATGTGAGCAATGAAAATCTCACAAATCATAATATGAGCTAGGAATGTGAGAATAACATAGTCTCTAACATCTCTAATGTTAAACTTATGCAGAAAATCCAGTTGTTTCACAAACACAAACTCGAAATCTCTTTGAAAACTGGTTCTAATTGATTACAGGCAACAATGGCCATTTGTAAACTCAGCAGGGTCCTTGAGAGAGAGAGGGAACGCGAGCAGAGAGAGTAATAGATGATACTGTCATGCAGAGCTGATGAGATGGGAAAACAAAAGAGGGAGAGAGGGGAGGAATGAAGATGAGCAGGAAAACAAGTGGAGGGGCTAAAAAGGCTGAAAACATGCAAGTGCGAAGTAGCTTCTGCCGACAAGCCACACAATTGTATCGTCATCTGGCCGTCTAACCCGGACACACAGGTCAGGTCGAATGGCCAGCACTTCTCCACAGGAACAACAGAGAAAAATACACTTCAATATGTAACCTGGGGAGATCTTAAATAGGAAGATTTCAGGAATGTTTTGGCAGTAGAGTTAACCCACAGAAGATCACTCATGCTCAAATTCAATTTAAAGGCTGTGCAATACATACACTATTGGTTTAGTGGGATCTGAAATGTATTTTAAAAAATTGCAAATAGTGACATTTTCTGTCTCGACCCCAAATAATGCCCATATTTGGATTAATCTATAAGGACAAACAGCGACGGTTAAAGTGGACAGCCCTGGCTTGTGCCACAGCCAAGAGGAAAATATTTAGAATAACTGTTATTTGAGCACACACACATATGGTGAGGAATATAACAACATAAATCAAAAATAAAATTGAGATTCCAAATATGCCTCAGGTTTTAAATGTGTACGCCCACTCCACCAAATCTAAAGCTTTTTTGGCATCTTAAATCTTCAAAAAGAGGCTAAATTTTAATAAATTCTCTGATCTTTTGGCATGATGTATAAAAGGATAGATTCTAAGCCATGGGCTAACAATTTACAGTCTGCATTTAGTAAAGAGACAAGCCTATGGCTGCTACACTAAAGCAGATTTCCCTCTTTATTAATAAAAGCAGGCCCTGTGTCGGCCGACCATGACTAAAGGAGTTTAAACCTGTTCCAAATTACCTAAATGCCTGCTGTCAAAAAATTGGACAAGATGCTATGGGTTGTACAAAAAGGCATAAAGGACATTCTCTCCTCAAGAATAATCATGTTGGTGCTGTACACAACTAAATTAGCTGTCCACTGATTGAAAAAAGGGCCTCATATGCAAACAGCTAAGTGTTTAGTTTCATTCACACTGAGGCCTTTATCAGAGACCAGGACATAAATCAGTCTGCATAAAGTGCATTTCCTAAACTATGTTTTCATTGAAAAAAAATAAAGTGGCTGACAAGGCAGACAAGAAGAAAATAGCTCCTGCCTCCTTGTATCATCATCTCTTTCCTGCATGGCTAACCAGGACACTCAGGTCAAATGTTTTCTGTCTGTTTCTACCTGCAGAGACGACAGCCCCGTGTGCAAACAGACAAGAAGACCCCGTCCTCTCCTCGTGGACACGAGCCAAGTGCTGCTGTTACTGTCAGCGACGCTCTGACAAACGCACCCGACAGAGAGGGCTGCTGCTGAGCTACAAGAGCTGACTCAACACTTTGCTGGAAAGACGTTTACAAACCACTCAGAGATTAATTTCAGTCACTTCCCTTTTAAGTTATACATGTGCTCTTTAATCAGCGCTGTTCGTCTTGCCAAGGAAATACTGTAGGCCCTGCAGCTCGAGTTGCTATGACATTGCTCTGATGTCAGGTAAACACTGAGGATGCCTTTGTTGGTTGCCTTGTGTGAAGGTCTTCTCTACTCTGATTTGGCAACTTGCCACCAGCTCAGGGACATGAACATAGACAGTGCAGACATTGCGATCGCACTAGGGCCCATGGGGTGGGTGGGAGAACACGGGCCCTCCTACAATGTGTTAACAGGCCGGCCTTTGCGAGTCAGACATACGCCTGTGTTCAAAGAAGAATTCACATTACACCTAAAAACAGTGCCACGTGCCCTCAAACAGGCAAACTCATCTCTGTCATGGTTTACATAAACAAAAAAAAACTTTTCAACTAAATGAAACATTTCTTATTTTGTAGGGTATTTTTGTCATATACAGATTTGCAATGATGATTACTGGGTAATATGTATGTTCATGTTGTCCAATTAACTCTCCACATAATCATGTGACAAGACAATACCATTTACAGTAGCTAGTTTAGGCGTAAAATCTGTGTCTGTGTGTGTGTATGTGTGTGTGTGTGCGTGCGCCAAACTAGCATGCATTAGGGCCCGCCGCTGCACCAGCTGCTTTTTTACGGACAAACACGAACCTGAATCTGTAATTCACACTAGATGAAAACCATTTTGTCTCTTGTAACATCTGTTTTCTTTGAAAAAGTTTGCATGAAACTATAGTCTTGATGTCTCACCATCCAAAAACAGGGCATCAGCCTGACAAAGACATGGTATAGCTATGTTTAGCTGTGTTATATAAAACAGCAAATGAGCATTTTCTTTACAGAATCTAAACTGTTGCTTTTGAGTGAGTGTTGTGGTTTGACCTCAGCCTCCTGTGCTCTGAAGCCAGCCTGTGGTCTTCAGTGCATTTAATAATCTGACCACAAACTAACTGACTGCTTTAATGGTCTTTAATAGAGTACCCGAGCTGCCTTTCACACAGCTGTATCTCTTCTCTCACACAGATGCTAAAAACAGAAAGATGTTTGCTACAGGTGTTGCCATCGGCACAACACACTGCTACTAACAGCTGCAACAGTAATGTAATTATTGCAGCTTACATGAGAGCAGAAGAAAATGAAGAAAGAGTGGTTTAAATAAATTGAAATGTGTGATTTGTTTTACCACCTGAGCTCTCATGCACTGTAACAGAACTGTCTGCTTACTGTAAAGTGCTACTCCACATAAAATCTATAATATCACTCACAGGCTAACTGACACTGTTATATGTGGCTGTAGTTTGCTCCTTCAAAGAGAACAAAAGATGTAGTCAGAATGAATTCACGGCTGGTTCAGCTTCTTAGATGTGAGGATTGGCAGCTTGTCTCAGTTTGGTATCATTTTAAATTGGATGTTTGTGGGATTTAGGCTGTTGATCAACAATACTACCAATATGAAGACATCACCTTGGGCTCTGGGCACGCTTCACTATTTTCTGACACTTTTTAGACTAAGTAATTCGTTAAAAATATAGTCAGATTAGCTAATTATGAGAACAATTTTTGGTTGTAGCCGTACAATGGATTCCAATTTAAACAAGTTTTTACTTTTTAAAAGAAAGTGGTTAAAAACATAAAACTTCTTATGGCATAATCTTCTTCTCTGGTTGTCTGTCCATATCCTTCTTGGACGCTTGCAGATGCTTGAGCTTGTTTTTAAAAAAGATACTGTTGTATCTTGTTGTGATAAGTCTTTCAGAAGTCTGTTAGTTTGGTAGATTAATGCATTTGTCACACATACGGTGATACAGAGTCCAGTCCTGTGACTACAGATGACTTTATACTTGCAACAAGCAGAGCCCGGCTCTCAGGTTGCGAGAATGTTAGGTGGGAGGTAGGCCGGTAGTGTTTAGACATGTAACAGATATGATTTTGGGTGGAGTATCACTTCAAGCTCCATGGAGGGGTAATATTACACTACCGTTCAAAAGTTTGGGGTCACCCAAACAATTTTGTGTTTTCCATGAAAAGTCACACTTATTCACCACCATACGTTGTGAAATGAATAGAAAATAGAGTCAAGACA
>JAVQJD010034264.1:0-32600 GCA_036023655.1 Nannoperca australis | reverse complement strand
TGTATTTCTTTAAAGTTAAGACTAGTTTAAAGTCATCTTCATTGAAAAGTACAGTGCTTTTCCTTCAAAAATAAGGACATTTCAATGTGACCCCAAACTTTTGAACGGTAGTGTAGTTCTTTTCAAAGTTTTTGTCAGTCAGAAATTCATATCCTTTTTGAGGTATTAATGTTAATCAAAAAATGAATTGACATGTTAATAACTCATATGGGCTATTAAAGAATACAGGAAATAATGTATATAAGAATATAAATGAAATGACTTTACACAAAATAAGTATAACCACAAACTGCAACTAACTATTTTAATGCTTGATCACATTATTAATAACAAATGTGTGGAGGAAAGTCAAAAGGAAAACTGCGTTTGGTTCCTTTGTTCTTTGCTGCATGCAAGGTATACAGAGATTTAAGTAATCTGAGAACATAATGTTGAACAATATGAAAACATACATAAGAAAAGTAGCTAATATACATATTCCTCCTTTCAGTCTTTATGAAGGAATTTTTTATCATCACCACTTGCTGAATTGCGGTACCACAGTTAGGAAAAGTTTCCAGAGATCCCTGCACCAGGGTCCTGAGCCTCCCAGAGGTCTTCATTATGTGAGCAGTTAGTGCCACTGGCTTTTAGTCCTCTTGGGCACGGGGACATTAGCGTTATTCACCATGGGGACTCCCTCCTCATAGTCAAGGATACAGCAGGCAGCAGAGGTGATGAAGGGCTTCTGCTTGTTGGCTAAAACGTGCTTTAAACAGCACAGAAGTGATACCATTGTGGCCCACTGCACTGACTGTGTGGCGTCCCCGCAACTGCTCTCCAGTAACAGTCTGTTTTTTAGTCTCTCCATCAGAACAGAAATACACGCAGTAAAAGAAATTCAAAAAAAGAGGCAAAATAACTATTGTATAAAATAAACAAATACACTGACTGATGAGAAAATTGAACCACTGAATAGAATGAGGGTTCATAGCTTTACATAGAAAAAAAAAAACGTTTCTCATCAAGTTAATAAGTCTGTAGTACAATTGTGTTTTTTATAACATTTGACTTCCCTGGCAGCACAAGTAATTGGGCTATACCTTCTACTTTAAACATGAATTCAGTGCTCCACAAAGAGCCTAACTTCTAGCTAGCATGTGCAAGGCCCTACAGTATGTCACAGCAACATCTATGCAGCCGTTGGTACAGCTCTGGTTCCAAGTCTTGAAGGCTGTGTGTGTGTGTGTGTGTGTGTGTGTGTGTGTATTGTGACTTGATTACTGTGAGGCCACAACTGAACATTATTAATTGAACACTTAAAAGTAAAACAGACTCTGTGCTACACTATTACTGAAGAAGAATGACAAAATTCATTTTTCTTTGTATTTGTAATGTTTAAAACCAGGTGTGGCAGTGTGGCGGCAGTGTTGAGGTCTTGCCTTGTGCTCGCATCGCCCACATAGAGCGTGCTCATAAACCCTACACTGAGGACCTAACGTCTCACGTTCGGCGGAACGCCCTCAGAGTCGCAGAAGTTTGGATGGATGAGTTTAAAAGCCACGTCTACATGGCCTGGAATATTCCCATGGAGGTGAGTCAATGCTGACTTGTGACTGCATTTGTGTTTATTTTAAATATTGAACAAAATAGACAAAAAATAATACAAAGAACTGTATAAAAATATTTTTTTTAAATACAGTACTATGTGCAGGACAACCTGTGAGTAGATCAACTGTTACTTTATCACTGAGGGACTCAAGGCTCATTTGAATTCACCATGTTTGTTTACATTAAGATTATGTTTTTGACATTTGGCCTTTAGATGGGTTACAGTAGATATGCAGACAGGAAATGGAAAGATTCATTGAAGTATTATGGCATGCGTCTTAACCACTAGATTCCCACAGCATTTGCTCCAATATTTGGAGTTGTGCTCACTACTAGAGGTCCTTTGTTACTGCTCTGAACAATCTTCTTGAAGCAGGTAATACCAATATTTGGATGTGTAGGGACATAAAATCTGGGTTAAATTCAGTTTATTACATTAAACCAATCTGAACGAGTCAAATCTGAAAACCACAAGCCTTGAGAGTAAAATATTCCCCTGAACAGTTTTCGTAGAGCAGAAATGAATTACAAGCTCATTTATTCATTATGAAGTTTGATCAGTTTTAAGGACTTTCACCGGCAGCTGAGATAAAACAGTATATGCTTTTAACACAATCATTGGTATGTATATGTGTCCCATTTTTCAAATGTCAGCTGGAAACTGGCCACAGGCTTAACCGACACATACCAGAGCCGCTAAGACATTATATGAAAAGGAAGGAAAACACATCTGCCTCAGTATCACAAGTATACTGTAATTGTACCAATAACATGTTGCAACAGACCACATCACAGTATATTGCAATACTGATTATTTGTCCCATCCCTCATATAAACAACATGACAAACAGAAAAGCTTCAGTCATAGTTTGTCAAAGCTTGATTTATTATCTGTACACAGGATTTATTGTTGTGGGCTTGTGTATCATAATCCAAAGGGAGTATCCGCACAGAAGTATAAGTCAGATGTGTAAAAAATGATGCACAAACTCACAAATATGAATACAAGAAAACTGCTTAATGTAAATGTAACATGGTTGAGTGCCGTCTGTTATCAGCAGCTCTTCTCCCATCACAAATGTTTAGTTGAATCATGATCCTGACACCTCCGGAAGGCTCAAATGAAATTATTTCTTGTCACTTTAATTTCCTGAATTAAGTATGTGCCACAGAATAAATAAATACTTAATATGATTCAATAAAATGGTGTAAATGGAGAAATTAGCAGTTCAATGCAAAGAACGACAATAACAATCAGATTAATTAAAGAAACTATCTGGATTACAGCTGTGACTGGAGAGAAAAATAATTATCAATACAGAAAGAAAAAATTAAGGACAGAGAAACTTAATTCATTTTATTCAATTATGTTTTTTTTTTACTCTTGAATGTCTTTATTTGAGGCTTTATTGTATTTTTTTGAGCTGTTGAATAAAGACATCCGCAGTGTCAACAACAAATTGTTTTACATTTTGTCTAACTGATACAAACCATAAACGCTACATGTTGTCTTGTGTTAGTTGAGAATTTCAGTGTTTTCTGTAGATTTTTATTTGATCTTGAACTGGATTCAGTAAATTTAAGTAAATAATCGCACCATGTCGTCTTATGTTAAATGTAGCATCCCTCAAAGGCGAAGTCAAATGTTTGTTCAGTGAAGCTTTTTTCTTCTCCTGCATAATCTGTTTGAATATGTAAATCCACGTTATGAATAGATGAACATCTGCAGGCAATTCATTCAGTCAATAATGAGGCGTTTAACAGAGTCTGTACTCAAGAAGCATGAAATTTAGCCCCAGCTTTAGCCCCATGAATTAACTACACAGCAAAATTGTCAGTGTTAATTTACCTCTGAGAGTGTAAAAATCAACACATTGCCAATGTTCATATTAAGCATGCACCCATCTGAGTCCACTTTTTGATGTTGTTGAGCACCAGAAAGCCCCATCAGCAACATTTGTACCCATTTCAGCTTTATAGTTATTAAAGAGAGGTATCAATTCTCAGATCCTTAATTTAAGTAAAGGTACTAATAACACACACGATACTGCATTTAAATTCCTACTTAAGTAAAAGCACATAATTCTTAGCGGCTAAATGTACTCAAAAGTTAAAGTATTCATCCTGCATATCATTTGCCCCATGACTGACACTGTAGTCAAGTTCTGATGTTACTGATGCATCAATATGTGAGCAGCATTTTGCTGTTGAAGCAGTTTGAGGTGGAGCTAATTTATCTGCTTTATTTACAGTTTGGTCCAGTGGTTTCCAACCAAGAGGTCACTAAATAAAGCTGAGGCATCATGAAATGATTAATAGGAGAAGAAAGAAGATAGAACAAAATTCTGATGCAGCAATCTGTATTCATGTTTTGGGAGAATTATGGACTTTTTGTGAAATATTGGATAATATTGGATACTTCTTAGGGCCTCAAACTCAAACTGTCTGAAATTGTCTCTTTTGTGGAAATGCTAGACATCTTAAAATGACAAGGCAAGGGACCCCACAAAAAGATTGCTTTTCAAATATAAGTCAAATACGTTGGAAGCTACTGATTTAACTACAGTAATCGGATAAATGTAGAGAAAAAGTACAACGTGTGCTTCTGAAATGTAATGAAGTAGCTAAAAATACTTAGGGAATGTACAAGTATCTCAAAGTACCTCTCATTTAAGTACAGTACTTGAGTAAATGTACTGTTACCTCCCATCAGTGGTAACAGGAGACATGACTCTGGCTGTGTAATGTGGCAGCTGGTGGTACAGTGAATGATTTTCAAGGCAGAACAGGAAAAAATCGAAAACCCTGTTGAGGCTATTCAAATACACAACAAATGGTTGCACAATGCTCCTCAATGGCCCATTATCTGATTTGTCTCTTCACAAGCCACTGTTAATCAATTTTATGGCTTTGTGTGCATCTGTGTGTGTGTCTGTGTGTGTGTGTGTGTGTGTGTGTGTGTGTGTGTGTGTGTGTGTGTGTGTGGCTCGAACCCAGGACTCAGGAATTGATATTGGGGATATCTCTGAGAGGAAGGCTCTGAGGAAGAGGCTGCAGTGTAAAACTTTCCGATGGTACCTGGTCAACATCTACCCTGAGATGAAGATGTACAGCGACACCATCGCATACGGAGTAGTAAGCTGCTGCCGCCGCCGCCGCTGCCTCCATCTTCATCCCAAATTCAACTCAGTGTCTGCAAAAGGCAAAACAAGGCTAAACTGTGCCTGAGCAAATCATTTTAATCCCTTGTGCTGGGATCTGGATGGCTGCTGTCAGCAACAAAAACATTTCACAAAGAGGAGGTTTGCTGCAGAGACTTCGACTCTTTCCTTCTCACCTCAGATGTTTCTGAAAAACAATTTTCAGTTGGATTCATGTGATAAACATCGATACATAGATAAATGTAGATTAATTGAAGCTTATTTCAAATGTAAATGTAGTATATTCCACTAGAGGGCTTTGTAGCTGCATTTTATTAGTCAGAGAAGCCAGAGAAGCTGACAGCAAACAGGGTTTCTTTTTGCCCATTTGTAGTTGTTCTCAAACAGCTTTATTTCCACGGTCCTCCCACCTCACATCACTGCGATGCACCCTAATACACATTGACACTCAGGCCGCAGTATTATGGCACCGCTTTGTATGTTGTACGGATGGGTTTTTTGTACAAACTGACAAATGGTGGATGGATTGTAGCAAGGAAATAGGCCGGCCTCATTACATTCATTTCTCCGAGTTAGCTGATCTCATTTTTTTATATTTGCGAGATGTGTCTGATGGGCTAGTCAGTCACAGTGTTTTGAGGAGTCATTACTAGCCATGCCAGTAGTATGGAAAAAAAAAAATTTTGTTGGCCAAAAAAACACATTTCCAAAACATGTGTCTCTGAAATCTAATGTATTCATTTTTTTTCTCATCCTCCACCTCCTGATCTAAACCTTGGGGTGAGGGAGGTGCAGGTGGAGGCCAACTGTCCTCTGCAGCTCTGTATCTCACTACAGCTCTGTAACGCTGCATATTCCCTCAGCCATGCCCACGTTAGAGCAGTACAATCAAGTCTGATGGTTTTGTGTAAGATGCTATAAATGCTGTTTCACTGTGACTTAAGATACAATAAGATTAGATAAGATGAGTTAAGATAAGATTGATGTGTAGCACTATAAATGGGACTATAAAATATCAATAAGGTGCATATTTAAAATAAACCTGCTGCCAAAAATATAAAAAGGTTAATAGTAAGAATCATTCATGGTGAGTTGCATATAGATATGTATGAGAAGTGGCATAGCTATGTTCTGTATGTTCTACTGTATATAAAATCTGAAGTACAGGTAGGTGTCTTTAAGGAGACTTTAAGCTAATCTTGTCCGCACAGGTATCACATAATTTAACATTCTTTCACTCTCCTAGACATGTTTAGACTGTAGCTGTTGCACCGGAACATGTGGATTTACTGATTATCAGATAGAAGGAGACATCTCTTGAGCCAATGGGGAGCTGAATCATCCCCAGCTGTGTTCTTTTAAACTCACATCTTTACCTAATTCACTCCCCACACAAACCTTGGTCCCTGGAGCTCCCTGCGGTGCTGTTTGTATCATGCAATCAGGCAGACCTTTGTCATGATGCGCATGAATAACCCTCTGGGCCTCAAAGTCTGAGTCATGTTCATCAAGTGTAACGCTTCTGATTTACATTTTTATAAAGCAAAAATGAATTCAAGAGGATTCAGAGTATGCTTCATGTTTCAACCCTCCTGGCTTCATCAGTATTTTCTGTAAATATTTTTTAATATGTATATTCTCTTTATTTGAAGCTCACAGAATATGCCGGCTGATGCTGGTATTAGATGGTTACTGTGGGATATAAAAAACTCCTGTCCAAACTCACACAGTCTTGTGGATACATTTTTATATTAACAGCGAGCCTGGCAGCAAGCAGTTAATGTTTGGATAATAGTTTCTTTTCCCCCGTGGAAGACATAATGTACTGCAGAGTTGAGAGCAGGCGGTAGATGCAGCTTGCTCGCTCTCACCGTGTTTTGCCAGTGGATGATTTTTATCCATGAACTGGATGCTTCTCAGGAATTATCTGTTACTATTATTCATGGTGCATTAAAATGTTTAAAAGGCTGCACAGCCTCTCTCCAGTACACAATGTTTTATTGACCTCACCAAACGTTTTCAACTATCTTTCTCTCAACAGGGTGGTGTCTAAGGTTGTTTACGGTTTCCTTATGTGTCATGTGACTTCAACTTTGATCATGATCAATATTACGCATACAGATATAAATGACCATAAATGCAAATTATATATCTTTTAGGATATTTCTTTAGCAAGTACAATCTTTCATCTTGAAAGGCTAAAAGGTTGAATATCCATTGTTCAATACTAAGCAAGAAATTCTGTATTCTGTATATCAAAATCTCTTTAATCTCTTAGAATTCATGAATAACCTCTAATTAGTTTCAAAGTCTGTCTTAAAGCTCCTGAAAACTTCAAATGTTTCTGTAATATTATATATTTATGACAAAATAAGCAGCAATAAAAGAAAGAATTTAATTATAAAGAGTTCATCACTCAAACACTGAGCTAATCTCCTTCATCAAGACTGTCTAGGTGTGGTTTGATCAGATTTGATTGACAGTCGCCTGGCAACTCGCCAACTCACGATAGATTAGGAGTCAAATTTAGGTAAATCCTGATTGGTGCATTGGAATATGTGTCATTTTCCAAATGATCCCCGCTCACTTTAAACCAATGAGAAGAGCAGAAAAACAATACAAATACAGAAAGTTTATATGAACAACTTACTCTAATTCACACTTTTACCTGATTATGACTAATATCTGGGTTCGTTTGTGCATGAAAACACTGTCATATTACTGATTTGACACCCAGACAATTCATATCTTTTGTTTCTGTGTAATTTGTTATTCTTTGTCTATCAGCTGAAAAACTCTCTGAAGATTGATCTGTGTCTGGACCAGGGGCCCGACAATGACAACGTCCCCATCCTGTATCTCTGTCACGGGATGACACCTCAGGTTAGAGCACTGTTTCATGCAGCATGTAGCGTATTGTCAGATTTAATATATCACCTCTATATTTTATTTCCATCTTGGGTTTTTCTTGCTCAATAAAACCTGTTCCATCTTGAAGACCAATAACTCACCTTTCCTCTGCTTTTATAATGGATCAAAATCATTATCTTTACCTCATAAAACAGGATCAGATTTTCTCTCTTGCCCTTTACAGAAACAGCCCTCCATGTTTTTAAATACATATTAAACTCAATTCTTCATACATTTCATTTAGAGGTGACGTGTCCCAACTGAATCCAGCTCAGAATAAAATGACGCATTATTGACAAAACACACACCTGAACGTTTGTCTCTGTCTCCAGTTTTCTTAGCTTAAATGTCAAGAGGTCTGCTTTCTTTTTATCATGCAGACAGAAAGATTAAAGAGTAAAACAGTTGAACATTCAGAGGGGTTATATCAATGGCTGGCTTAGAAGTTTTTCATCAGTCCATGAATTTAAAAACGTATCTCTGGACTACTTGCTCAGGATATATCTCAGCCAAAATACAGAGTTTAAGTGTCTTCAAATGTTAGCACAGCTTGATTAACATTTACTTTCTCCAGCCTCTTCCAGCTCTTATCGATCCCTTCATCCCATTATGTCTGAGCAGAATGTTTTCAGAGATTGTTTAACCTTGCTGTGGCAGTTGTAAACTTGTCTTATAGAGTGAGGCTTGATCTCACATTATCCCTCTTGATTCAAATGAATCTATTGGGCGTTCCACACTCATTACGCTTGTATTGATATTCACACCAAAGTGCAAATTAAAAGGGATTCGGGAGAAATTAATCTTAGTAACACGTTTTCCTTAAAAAAAAACTCATAAGTCAGCTTCTGCAGCCCGTTCTGGGACCTAGATAACTTTAAAACTCTCTAATTATAAATTTGTTATATGCTATAAATCTCTCATAAATCCAGGCATTTCAAACAAAGGATTGGAGTAGCACCAGCGTTCCTAATGAGATTAGGGATCTTCTCTGCAAGACAAATCTAGTCTGCTCTATTTTTATGTTTCAGTTACATCATCGAGAGGAATTAGTCACTGGATTGCCTCTATAATGACACATGTACATAGACTGTTGTTCACTGGAGTCAGTCAAAATGTGCCATCGTAAGTGCCAACTGTACTTTTCACTGATTTGGGGAGGGCTGGACTTTGTATCTGTGGTGAGTACATTACGAGTACATTAACATGCTAAAAGAAAATTGCACAGGCACACATGAAAGGAAGGGTGTTACAAAGCTTACAATCCAACACCTGACTGACATTTACAAGAAGAACATGTTGTCAGCAAACAGACTGTACAGCACTTCAGCTCAAGCAAGTAACAAAACATACCGACTTAAGCACAGCAACAATAGAAACCACAGCCACATATGGCCTGGCAGCCTGCGCTGCTCCAAAAATGAGCAGCACAAATACAAAATAAAATTTAAAAAATCACACTCATCAGACGGTTTAACGTCTGGTGTGAAGGAGGCAGGAGGCTGTTTGGGCGTTAGAGAGAGTGAGAGTAAAAAAGCAAAAGTAAGACAAGCAGCAGAATAAGCAAACATGGCCTTGATATTTTTTTATTCTTAATAAAAGAAAAAATATTAGGGTGCTTTTACAGCTAACGGGGCTGCTGAGAAATGTAGACACTTCTACATTTCCATGTACACTTATAGACTTGTTACACCTCATCATTTGGTTTCTGCAAACCAATTAATGTGTCTTCCTTTGGTTACTTTTAACCTCTGTAAGATGCACATATACAGTACATCCTTATTTGTCACTCTGTGCTCTACACCCAACTAAAGCCAGATCACACCAGTAACACTGCTCTGTCTGTAAATAGAGTCTCTCTGTCTCTCTCATGTTTTTACCACTAAGCCTTTATCTTTTTTAATACACTACATGCTTCTGCTGCTTTTCAGCTTTTGACAGCTTCATATGGGCAAACAACTGCCCTTGAAAAAAGCTGTTGGAAGGGATTCCACAAGTCTTTGGTTTTTTTTTTCCTGAATTAATAATGAGATTCTTTTGTGTGCCTTGCCTTGTCTTTTCTTGCCCTCCATTCAGTCGGGATAGCTGTATAAATATGCATATTTGGTGTATGTGAATCAACCTCATAGATGTCTCTTTCTTACCCAAAGACAACCCAAGAGGGAAGACTAATTTGCTGCATAGTTCTTTTTTTTTTTACCTGTATGGCAATATATATCTCTGGAAGGGCCATTATCTATAAGTTGTTTGTTCACAGCAGGATATGGTGTGTCTTGCAGAATGTCTACTACACCAGTACTCAGCAGCTCCACATCGGGCTCCTGAGTCCCACCGTTGACGACGACGACAACAAGTGCCTGGTGGACGTGAATGGCAGACCGCGGCTCATCGAGTGCAGCTACGCCGCAGCCAAACGCATGAAGCTCCACTGGCTCTTCACTCAGGTGACAACCCATGACACTGCCCCCACACATGGTCAGAAAACACTAGATTAACCTTCAGTTTTCAGTTTGTATTCAGCCTCAGTGAAGGTAATTTGTGGACTGCGACAGGAAAACCAACTGTGGAGGTAGCTTTTAATCATGCACGTGGTTTAATTTACTGTTTGACCGGAGTTCCCCTCAATTCTGCTACTCATTCAGACATGAAGAGTCATTGAAACTTAATGATTGTGATTGTCTTTTTTCATTAGCGACTGTGCGCTAGCAAAGTGTATTTTAACAGAACAACCAGCCACCTCACAATTGCCCCATGACAGCGGGTGTATTGGATTTACTGCATGCTTTGATTTGGGCTCAAAAGACCTCATATTGTTGTCTACTATGCGGTCAGTGCAGTTGTAATTAAAGATTTTATTCCTCTTTTAGCCAAATGTCTATAAAGTCCCAAATGTTCTTCATATTACACGCTTGTTATATGTAAGAGCACAATATTCTTTTGACAAAATTAGTGCCAGCCTTCAAGGATTTTTCTGAGTTTAAATAATGGCAATATGTCACTTCTGGACTGCCTTTACATGTGTTTCTATTTGGTTTTACAGTGTAATGGGCAAAAAGTGTAAAAAGGTTTAATATGCTTGGACTCATATGTCACATATCCTTACAATGAACCTTACGTGGTTGTTTCTGTTAACTTTGTATAATTTAGTACGTAGGATAGAGACATATCAGCAAGGCTGGCACATATCACGTCTCTGAAATATGGCATCTATTATTGACACAGTTTTCACTACACATGGGCAAAGTGTCAAGCTCAAGCAGAAATAGATTGTTGTGATGTAACCATAGCAACTTGGGGAACGTAGCAATGTACAAATTTGAGAGTGAGAAAAAAATTTTAAATGTTGCATCATTCTGCACAAAACCTGATTAACTGAGGATATTTTAAAATTTCTAAACAGTGAAATGCACAAAATGGCTTCACTTCCCTCATCCACTGTTCAAACCTCTAATTATCCACAAAGAAGCAGTTTTCATAAGCCTTGATTTATGAAAGAAATTATATAGATAACTTGGCCGAGTAAAACCTGGAGCTGCTACTTTTATCAATTTTGGTTCCATATTTGCAGGGATTCTGGGGTTTACTTTGGCCTTGTTCCAGGACTCTGAATCAACATCTTCCGATTTGTTCAGCAATTCAAATAGATCTGGTGTTGTGCTAATGTCCTCCGGTTTCCTCCAGTTTGAGAAACATCTATATATTGAAATACAGCTGTACAGGTTGTTGTAAGTCACCTTACAAAAATAACAGATGTTAACAAACTGCTACGGAAGCTTCTTTGTCGACAAAATGGAGTCGGGGGGAGGAGTATGTCACTTGATTAGTTTGGCCAAAACAAACAAAAAAAAACTCCCAACCAACACAAAAATCAGCTAACATAATCATAATGTTGCACCAAATTAATGAAGTGAAACAAATGTTCAATTCAGTCTAATTATTAGGCTAATCAAGTAAACCCCATTCTTGGAGCAGGCCCCTGCTCAGGGGGTTAGATTGATTTAATTTACGTCAAGATCCTCCATGAGCTGTGTGCCCCTGCTGTGGCTCCAACTGCTGACCCTGTTGATAAGCAGGACAAGAACACCTGCCTGCACCTGTCCCCTTCATCCCACGCAGGTCTCTGCCTCTGAACCTTCAGCTGAAATGAAACAACCATTTGGTGATGCTATTACAACAACAGTAATAACTAGATCTGACAGTGGGGCGGTGGGGTCACACCACTCAAAACCAAAGACGCACTGACCAGGAGGCCATCTCTAGGTAGGGCTTAAACAGGTACAAACACACATTTGTTTGCTCGCCTTGGCATGCTCAGGCGCTCTCCAGTGCACACTGCCAGGATCTGATCCAGCCTTGGAAAACAAGTGCCATGGAGATTGTGTCTGTGTCAAAAGGTTTCTCAATGAACATATTTTTCATGTGTCTCTTACTCTGATGTTACTGAAAGGCAAAAATAAATATAGTGAGCTCTTTTTTACGTTATTGTTTTCCAGTTGATTTATATAACGACTGAGCTTCAAGGTTCATTGTTGACCTTGCACATAACGACATAACAAAACTTGGTGTTTCAGAAGCTTTCAACCACAATTTCTGGTCCTCCTCAGCAGATGGCGTTGCTCAGCTGTCACAGAGATGGTTAAGATGCTATCACATCAAAGAATATAATAATCTCATAATCCCTGTAGATCACTTGTTCACAATCTGGCTGTATGTAGCTGATTCATTTTAGTTTTAAAAAATGGCTTGATTGCCCCATTCACTGCTTTCATGGTCTGGCTTGGGACGCCGCTACATAGTGGTCCATAAATGCCCACTTTCAGCAGTTATTACCAATCTGTTATCTATCTTTGAAAAAAACTGTCTCTTAGACCTCACAGACAGGCCAAACTCTTGTGAAAATACAGAAAGAATAATTTAGTTCACAGTCTGTACAACCTGTCCAATCCTTAGGTCTTTTCCCTCCCACATCCCTCTGCATTCCTCTCATGGTTTATGGAAAAAGCTCTCTGCTTGTCGGTCTCTCTACACTGTATTGACTGGTGAAGGCCTCCTCTTCAGTCACTTGCTCTTGGTCAGCCGTGACACTGTAATGAGAAAATTTTGCCCCATTTCATCAGGGCATGCTGGAATATTTTTGCTGAGCTGATACGCTCAGTCTGTTCAGGCAACAGCTGTCATATGTTGGACCTTACTTTTGCTCTTCCACCAGTCACATTTCTCATCCACCAATTAATTAAATAATTAAACAATATTGTTATGGCTCTGAAACTTGATAGGAGGTTTTTGTGTGCTTCATGCCTTTTTTTCAGTATCTCTTCCACGTCAACACAAGATGTTTTCGTCTGTCTTGTTTTTGTTTCCCGTTGTCTTCTTTTGATTCTTTTCATTCAGTATATTCCCTCAAAATCTTGGCCTTGCTAGGGATAAAGCTAATGACTACACTGGCAATTGCATTGTTGCCTTGAAACCATGTTGATGCTATCTGGTGGGCCCAATGAGAATGGTAGTGTGAATCAGCCAAAACGCCCAGAGCTCAGGGCGCTTCAGCAGCTCACATTCGTATCCATTCACAGCAGTGTGGGTTTAAAGGAGGCAAGTTATATTGTGCACACAAACTGTTCCTCTGGAGCGCAGCACAATTTTAACCAGCCTGCTTTTATCTTTTCAGGGAGGATCCATTCAGAATAGGAAATCAAAGAGATGCCTAGAGCTTGTAGCGAGCAGTGACAATGAGTTCGGCTACCAACTGGCACTGCAGAAATGCACTGGACAGAAATGGTTCATCACAAACGTGCTGTTTGGCAGCTCCCTATGATCGACTGCTGAAAGAAACTCTGCAGTGAATAGCACACCGGACTGGATTGAGTTGTTTCTTTTGAGTGCACATGTGTATGCGTGTGTGTGTCTGTGTGTGTGTAAAAGGATAAGAAGTAGGAATCCGACAAAAGAGCGGTGCACGGTTGAACACAATCATTTTGAGCACCAGGATGTCCTCTGATGAGCAGTCGACATCACATCGTAAATGTTAAACATTTTATTTTGCCTACAGGATCAGCCATAGTTGGCAAAAATTTTGCAGATTTTAAGGTAGTATATTTAGTATATTTTGTGGTAAATACAGTACGGTCAGATTTTCGTTGACAAACAATGTAATGGGTCCAATATGTTTTTGTACTGTTCATAATTGCTACTGTGTAGCAAGCTTTCTGAACCTGTCCCTGCTGTAATTCTTTTATTTTAGTGTCTCAGGTTTGTGGGTTTATTATGCGATTTAGCTGTACAGTTGTGGGAAAATGTTGGAATAAATCTGAAAAAGATAGATTATTTTCTAAGTGTTAGTATTTCCAATATTTGTAATATGTACCAGTAAAATAGCTTATGTAACTACTGAGTGCAAGTGCCTTTTTTCTTTTGCTGTTAAAGGCACAATCTGTGATTCAAATCTTAACACAAAGGCTACATTGAAATTAAAAGGACTGGAATCTGCTGTCACTCCCAAATAGATTTCTGTCAAGACTTTCTCATGTGTTACGGTGGGCCTAAGAGTTCAGTGCACTGCAACTGAAGAAAACACAAGAAAATGTAGAAACCACAAATGCAGCATAACAAAATGCACTGCAAAGTCACAACCAGGTACAGATATGCAGCAGGTTTCAGAGCAAAAACCGGAACTGTATTATGAAACAAAGGAAGTTTTAATGGTTGAACAAAAACTGATTAACACAGCCAGGCATGCAAGTCTTTGCTGTGGATTGTGGCTCACGTTACTTTTGACATACACAAGTCTTCACAGGGGGCGTAGCGTGAGCAGCACGTTAGCAGAGCAGCAGCTTCAGTGCTCAAGCTGTGTCAACACAAGATGCATTCAGGCACAGTACTGAGTGTAGGTCACTTGGATTTTGGCAGAGCTCAGAGCCCAACACACAGTCACTGTAATACAGAAGAAAATAGCCTAACTTACAACCGTCCCACATGCTATACATTAATACAGACTAATGTGCATGCAAACACAGCATTTAGAAAACATAGTCACGGAAGTGATGTCGTCGGTTTGTAATGACAAATGCCGGGGCAAAAGTTGGGAAACGAGGCTTCTTTCTACTCTGATTGTTACTGTCACCTGGGGAGAAGACGAGTGCCATAGCCTGTTTTCAAAATCAGTTCTCATTACCATCCACATTCAAACAGAGCTCTGCAAACCATGGCATTAAATATACATGGAAACCCACTTTCATCAAAAGGACCTCCCTCACTAACACGTCTTAATATATGCAAAAAGAGCTCCTCTGCATGCGCAATCCTCTGAATGAAAGGAATTCAACAAAACTATTTCCATGCACATTACTTACATCTTCTTTTAAGTGACCTCTTGTCCTGATTTTCTGATGGTGCACTTTCCAAACATTTCTTTCAGCTTTAAATTACTCCATATAGGGAGTCTGTGTATGTACATTTGTTTAATATTCTATCATCATATATATATATTTGTTGATTTAGCTCATCATCTTGTGTCACAAAATAACTTCAAAGTTTTTTTTTTAGGTTGGCACAAAGTACACAGCAGAGAATTAAACTCCCTGTAAATCTGGAGTAGGCTAAATGATACATCCAACTGTGTCCCACAGAGACAGAGCCGTCTCAGCATGAGTCACATACAATAGCTCAGAAAAGTACTGGCCTGATTTTGATGAAGCCAGGGTGAAAAGATGTCTGTCCTCCCTTTGAGATCCAGAATTTGCAAAATTACTGTCATCTGCCATGCTATGGGAATTAAATACCGACTTTTAATAAGTACATCTCATGCATTCATATGAGCAATTCATCACAGGAGACAGGTTTTTTTTTTATTGAGAGTGCTTCTTCAATTTAAACTTTCCAGAAAAATACTAACCTGATTTTGCCTTGTATGTAACAGGCAAACTACATGGACCAAATGGACAGTGTGTATTATTTGTGGGAAACATGGTGTTTACTGTGGATAAAATGAATTACTCCTTGAGTCCCAACAGTTTTGTGGTTATCCTTGTTAAATTGTTTTAATTATTTGTGCTTTGCTACACAAGTGCAGAGAACTTCATCCGTGGGACTTTTTTAATTTTAATATACTATAAACATTTAGTAATGGTGCAGAAAAGCTGTATGTTGCTCAAGTGAAGCTTTAGATTATCATATAAAGTATATAAAGTACTGGGTACCTATACCACAAGAAGTATGCAAGTACAAGGAATAAAGACATGCCATTAGGTATTAGATTAGTATTTTTTTAATTACTGTGCACCTATTTAATACTTATTGTCATTACTGGGAAAGAAATTATAATATACCTTCTTGTAGTAATGTAGTTTTGGGATCCAATGTAAGATCCTTCTAGACGATTAAATCTAAACTTACTACCACATTTAGTGGTGGCTCCTTTTCATGACATACTGTAACTATCGCAAAAGGAAATATAGGCTAAGCCTTTCAGTCCTCTGTGGGTACCCTGAAATTAATTTATATGTACTGATAATTAAACATTTATTTATTTCTAGGTTCCTATAGACAAATTGGTTACTCCCTTATCCTCTGCTCCTACCTATCAGTAGGTACTTATAAAGTATTTCATTGGTACTCTGTATGTACAAAATGTAATTTGTGGGCTGTTTTCTCACTCACGTAATTGAATGGAGCCATCAGTTGAGTTAGCTTATAACTTAGCATCAAGACTGGAAGTAGTGGGAAACAGCTAGTCCATAGGTAACAAAATACAAATGCCAGCACCTTTTAATGCACACTAATTAACATCTTATATATTGTTTGTTTATTCGGTACAAAAATCGAAAGGTAAAACGTTGATTAATGGTTTTAGAGGGGGTTATGTTTCATGCTATAACACCTCGCATAAAAAGGCACTTCATTGTTGTTTTTACACTTCATTGGTTGTATGGATTAAACAAACAAGATGTAACATGTTAATTAGTGAGCTTTAGAGGTGCTGGTAGGCTGAGCCATGCTAGCTGTTTCCCCCCATTTCTAATCTTTGTGCTAAGCTAGCCAAACTGGTTACTGGTGCTAGCTTCATATCTACAGATAGAGAGTGTCTCTTCTAACAAAAAAGCAAAAAAGCGTATTTCCCAAAATGTCAAGCTATTCCTCAATAAGTCACCCCCCACCTCTCTCTCTCTCTCTCTCTCTCTACCTCTATAATTCATCTCTTTGCCTCTTGTGGAGAAGGCACTGAGAGGCAACCTATCAAGTCTTGTCATTATTTTCTGCCCCCGACACAGAGACATAAAACATTAAGGAATATATTCCTGGCAGAACTCGCAATGTGTGATCAGGGGAATCAGCTGAGTTTTTAATACCATATGGCAAAAGGATGCAGCTTGTCAGATGTGAGCCACAGGTAGCTGAGGGGAAGCTGTCAGTACCGCAGGGCGTATGGGACACACACAGAAACAGAAAGTGTGAATAGTCTAAGCAGCTACTTCTCAGTTGAAAATAAACCCTGCCAAAGATGAAATTACTTTTCATTTACAATCTACAGCAAGCCAACAGTGTTAGCGGCAATGTTTAAGCAGAAAAACAGATTTACCAGAACAATGCATGTGGGTGTGAAATTTGTGTTCGCCACGCAGCCAAAATGCTTCACATGTGGATAAATGTCACTGTTAATTGTTTTGCATTTGAGTTGTAACTGTGTTACCATGGCTACAAGTCCTAGACTGAATATTCTCAGATATCCCCAGGCATGGGGATATATGGATATGTGGAGCATATTAACTAAAAAGACCTGACAGGATGTAATTGCCTGCAGATGCAGATGTAACTTTAATCTTTGCTCTTTTTATGTTGTGCTTGAATGCTTTGACCTATGCAAATGAACTGACAAATCTATTTGTTTTTGTGCATATCTGTCCCACGCTGTAAAAGGGGACAGCGGTGAATAAAGTATTTGCTACCGGGGAAATGAAGTTCTTCACATGGGGGAACATATGAAGTGGAGGCCTGACAACATAATGAAAAGGCTGAAAGTGAGGGGCAAATCATCTCTAACCAGCCAACCAGACATGTTTCAGGACAGAAGATTTTCACGTAAACAGGTTACTGGTATAATATAATGTAAAAAAAACGTTCACAGAAATTGTCACACAATGTGTAGAATTTCAAATATAATCATATAAAATTTGATGGATACTTTCAGATACAATCACTGAATAATAAATGTACTACTTGCCGTGTATTTAAATAGAACTCATTAAACACAGTAATGTGCCCATAATTAAATGTGAAATGGATTCATGACTACAGACTAATAAAGAAATCATGCCATTTTATTCTGTGCACATAGTCTACCTAAAGTTGCTTAATTAATCATTAAAATTAATAATAAATAAATAAGTTACTACTTTAACTTTAAAGCTGCAAGATACCGTACCAGTTTGGCGGCAAAACAACTTTGGCGTACTATTATAAAGTTGATATAGAGATTATTTTGACAACAAATCCACCATCCAGCAGTTACAGAGCAACAGCAGCATTCATTGGAGTCATGTTTCTAGCCACCTGGTGAATGTTAATATTCACTCTGTTTTAGTTTTATTTTAGTTGTTTAGATATTTCTTGCTGAGAACAGCTGCGGCTGATGAAAGAAGTGAGAGTGAACCAAAACAGGAAAAGTTTAGGCTTTATAAGCTTAAAAAAGGTACAGAGTCAGGAACTCTGTGCGTTCAGCACTACAAGCAACACATTACACCCAATCTTTTAATCAATTGTTAATATAAAGAATAAAGAATATTTCAGCTTTCTGTCAACTGAATCAACACAGATTTTTAAAAGCCACAAGGTCCATTGTTTGAGCAGCTAGGATCTCACTATACTTTACTTGAACTACTATTGTTATATTCAATGAGTGTTAACAAGTGAGAGGAAGTATAAATTGTGACATTTTATCCATTACAATTCAACTGGCTTTTGACAATGATGAATGAGGCTCTGTGAGGAAGCCTATAAATCAGATTAAACTGTGGGTATTGACTGTCTAGTCTATTTGCTTTTATCTTTTATTAACTTCTTACTGAAGTAAAATCTATCTGCCTCTGAATTATTTGTGAATTGTATTCCTCTTTTGACACAGGCATCATCTGCTACAGAATCAGTCACTAATCACTTTAAATTAAAGCTAAGTCAAACCTGCTTTGTAAGTGATAGACTGAGACTGTAATTCATGACTGCATGTTCCCCAGAAATATTTTTTCCTAATTAATGTTTTGGTCAAAAATCTAATACATTATATTGTATGCCATAACTGTAGCTAAATACAGCCATCTGGACTTCATTATAAACCAGTACATGATCAATCCTATATTAACTTTGTTTAAAGGCCCTGAACGTTTTTTTAATAAGGCCATTCATTGGAGATGGATAATACTAGAACACTATTTTTCTTTTCACAAACAGTTTTACAGAAGAGATTTGTTTCATAGTTTTTTTAAGTGGGTGGGGCTCTGGTTATGTCATTTACTTCTTTGGACCAATTAGGATTTAGCAACATTTGAATCAAAACATGACAGCAGTTGTGGGCTTGCTTGGTTATCTTGACAACAAGCCACTGTCGATCAAATCTGAACAAACCACACCCTCCCAGATTATTTGGGTTTTTGAGTAATAAACAGATAATAAATAATAAAAGGATGTTTTTTCTGCACTTATAATTTGATTGTGGCTTAGGGAGAAACATTTAAGGTAAAAGCTTCCAGGGGTGACCATTTCTTGTCCATGACCAGTAACTTCCTGCAGTCTCAACTGGTTGCCTAGCAACTGCTCATAGGCAGTTATTTTTGGACAGCCAGGCTAGCTGTTTCCCCTTGTTTCCAGTCTTTATGCTAAGCTAAGCTACATGGGTGCTGGCTGTAGCTTAATATTTACAAACATGAATGTGTTAAGAAAGAAAATAGGAGTGTTTCCCCAAAATGTCACAATATTTCTTTATGTCCACGGTATGGACATTATCAGACTTTTTATAATTTTCTGCTTTTAACCTTTACATTTGTATTTGATTTAATTACCAGCAGTATTTTCGGCTTTGTGGCTTACAGTTTTAATTTGGATGCTTTTTGTCCCCTATTTAGTGTATTTTTCTGTTGACTCTGTTGTTGTTTGCTACTGCATTGTCTATCTATGTGAACGTATGTGATCAATACGTTTAAAGTAAAATCAAAGAATCAGTGAATAAACTGGAAGTTTGCAAGTAGATCCTTCAAAAGTTAATCAGAGCAAAGCCAGGAAACCTATTCTGAAGGTAGAAGTTATGAAAACATTTTGACCTGCTCGTCAAGTCACACAGGAACAAGGGGAGTTTCACAGCATGGGTCAGTCAAATTTTGATCACACCTCAAAGGCTGATTCAATCTGCGCTTGTCACACAGCACATTATGTTAGAGCACACACATATTTATGGTTCATTTTGCCGTGACAACAATAGTCTGCCTTCTGACTGCCCCTGACACCACTGACCTGACAATTTTCAGACCTTCATTCCCATCTAATTGAGTAGAAAATTATTATTATCGTATATCGTATACACATTCCAACAATGTCTAATCACTGCAATCTGGATTTAGACTCTGACCACCCCCCACCCCCCCGCCCCCTCCTGCAGCACTGTTGAGAAAGACATCTTGTGAGCATTGGAGCAAAACTCTATTTCTATTCTCGTCATCCTGCACACAGAGCTGCATTAAATACAAGATCCTCCCGAACAGACGAATTGATCATGAAGGCTTCCACAGCTAAAGATTTTCCCGGCCCTGTTCTTCCACTGGATTTAGATCTGAAAGATTTTAGTTTGTCTAAGTAAACACAACGATCTTTGCATACCATATGTATTACAGATTTGTGATTTCATGCAGATTATAGACATCAGAGTTGTCGTGTCATCGTTTTTTTCACATGAATCCTGAAGGCACATGACTTCTGTCACTTTCAAGCGTGTGAGATTCTAAAATTCTACACCTGAATGCAGATCAGATTGAGGACATGACTGCTTTTCTGCACCTGTCTCACAAAGTCTGTCGATCAGTCTGTCTTTGTACTTTCTTCACTGTCTCTGTGTGTAACTGTCAGCGGTGAAAAATAACAATTACTGAAGTAGTAAATCATTGTACTGAAGTAAGTAAACATTTGAAGTTTGAGAATTTCCATTTTATGCTACTTTATGTTTTTACTCCACTACACATCAGAGGGAAATATTGTGCTTTTTTATTTCACAACATATATTTGACAGCCACGGTATCTTTTTACTTTTCATGTTGTTGTTTTTTTTTTTACATAGAAAACACATTATAAGCATATAAAGAAAATACAATGCATTATTAAAGATTAAACCAGTGATTTCCAACCTTTTTGGATTGTGACTCATTACCCCTCAACAATTATCAGATAGTTTCATTCAAGCATCTGTTTGAAAAATGTGATGTTTTTGTTAAATGTTAGATATTTCACAAAAACGAAGATTAGAGAAAAATCTATACAAATTCATATAATTTTGTCTACAAGAACTTAGTTTAATTTCTGTTTTCCTACCCCATCAATTATCTTATGACCCCTCAGATTTATCTTGTTCGGATCCCGAACCGTAGTTTGGGAACCACTGGACTATATTATGTAACTGTACAACTAAACTAAAACTAGCTCCATCTTGGTACAACAATAAAATGCACATTGTTGCAGTATTAAAAATCTATTAATCTAATACATAATAATACATCAGTATGTTACATTTTTAATCAATCAAATGTGTGGATCAGTTGCTGTGTGTCTCTGTTCTATATCATTGTAAATTAAACATCTTTGGGTTTCAGACTGTTGGTCAGACCAAAAGAATTAACTTGAGATTTCACCTTGGGCTCTGAGAACTTGTGCCAGGCATTTTTCAATATTTCCTGACATTTTATGGACCAAAGACATGACAGATTATTCAAAAGGAATACTGTAAATAATCACAAGTTACAGCCCTAATGGTTTCACTGCCTGTATATTATTTGGTACATTAATTAATGTTGAACGGGAAGTTACACATCTACACTGACTAAGGGAACGCAGTGTACCATGTTGAGGGACATCTGTGGACATTATGGGTTCATCTTAACAAAGTGATATCTGCCATTTGCATGAGATGAGTCTGAATAACCAGACAAGTATGCAGCATAGTATAAGATAAAAAGGAACACAGTATTTGAGAGTATTACAAGAGTAGAAATCCTTTCAAAAAAGTTGTTTTCATTTTATCATGTGTTTGATGTGTAAAGCTCTGAACAAACATGCTGACCTAGATGCAAAATGAATAATTTCTGGCAAACGGCATCTGTCAAGCAGATGGAGAGGAATGATCTAATGGTATGTGCTTTAGAAGGAGAGAGGCTCATTTCTATGGCCACCTGGCTCTGAACTTATCAAGGGTACACACAACACAATAAGCTCTAATCCTCAGTATATACTGCAGGAGAAAATCCATCAATAGCCTATTTCTGAATGTCCTTACAGAACTCAATTAGATGAGCCTTGGAAAACAGGTTGCTAGCCATATTGTAACTCAGAAACAGGCTTTTACCTATCAATTTAGGGATATTTACTTTCTGAACCTCCTCTCACTTCACTCTACTATGTAATCTTGGAAAAGCAACCCCTGACCAGTTGTCTATGGATTTTGCAGACTTTTAAAAATACATTTTCTGTTTCACGAATTCATTCACAAAACAGAGGTTACCAAAGAATTGCTCTTGCATTTCAGACATAGTCGTAGTAGGCACAATAATTCATAATCATTAAGAATTGTTTTTAAAATATTTTTGGACATTGGTATGATCAGCACAGAATTACCACTTAAAGGACAAAATTCAACGTTTTGGAAAAATACGCTATTTGGTGGTCTTGTCGAAAGTTAGATGAGAAGACTGATACAACTTAGTAAATATGTAAACTAAATATAAAGCTGGAGCCAGTTAGCTTAGCTGAGCAAAAATGCTGAAAACAGTGGGAAATAGCTAGCTTGGCTCTGTCCAAGGGTAACAAAATCTGCCTAAAAGCACCTCTAAAGCTTACATCTTAATATCTCATTTGTTTAATCCATTCAAAAGTTTAAGTGTAACAACAACATTATGCCGTTTACCAGTGGGTCATGTGCCAGACTATTTCTTGTCTGGGACCAGTAACTTTCTGGAGTCTCTGCTGGTTTCGTGGCAACTGCTCAAAATATCAAACTACTCCTTTAAAAGTCAAACAATGTTGTCTTTGCTTGCCCACCACCCCCACCTAAATCAGCAAGCACCTAATTTATGAACATAAAAGTTGCCAGAGGAGTGAACAGGAGGCTGATGGGGGTAAGTCAAAGAGGATCCATTAGCTTAACTGTGTGGAGCACAGAGAAAGAGAGAGCAGGTTTCTCAGTGGGGGGAATCAGGGTGAGAGGGAGGTCAGGTCAGATGTAGTGGTTTATGCTAATTGAAAAGTGAATAGAAATATATGAAAAACATGTTTGTCAGCACATCACTGTGATGGGACACATTTCTGAAACAAAAAGGGAAGACAGTGCAGCATGTACAGCCACACGGTTCAGGCAGCTCTTGTGGACAGGTTCGATCAGATGCCACCAAAAGCTCTGTGTGAAGCATCGACTGCCACTGTTTTACAACTGCAGGTTATTGTTACAATCTCCTGGGTAAAATATGCTCAAATGGCTTAATTGTGGCCTTAGTAAATGTCTTTGAATGTTTTGTTGCTCATTTCTGTTTCATAATCAGAAGCCTACATTTTAACTTATTTTCTGAAGTTGCTGATCTCACACAAATCCACCAGTGAAATGTGCCTTTGAGCTCTCCTTCATTTGCAGAAGATAGTGCCAGGCTCTAATTGTGTAATTAGCTGCAGCTTTTGTGAAGCAGTCTACATAATCACAAACAGCACAGCCTGAAATGGAACAGGAGGCTCTCATGTATCCAAATCCGGCCTTCAGGCTTCATCTTTGTTGACCGCAGTGAAAATTAATTGTATTTTTAGATCCCCTTTACGACGGGATGACATATTCCCATAAATACAAATGTCTCCAAAGTTTATATGACACTAGATGAAGTAAGCTAAATACTGTATTTTGGCATGTTGTTTTAAAACTGGCTTTGCTAGTTCTGCTACTGTGGTATGTTATCTTTACAAAGTCACAAAAATCTTCAAAGTATCATAGTACTGTATGGCAGCATAAAAGCAAACACAGCCAATATGTAGTTGGAGCCCTTCTCATTTTGGGACTTTAAACGGAAAGGGTAAGTAACCAGTATTCCTTAAATTGGATGCCAATACCAATGCCTGTTATCAATCTGTTTAACTGCACATACAATGTAGGAAACAAAATGTAATTACAATGCAGGAATGCAGCATGAAGACAATATGTTTTCAAAATATCAGGTGCTAAAGTAAAGGATGTGCACAGATTGATGCTTACCCTGAAAGAAGACACTTGGAATGACTTTCTGTCCTCATTTAAAAACAGAGCCAGAGTCATTTGGGAGAACTCAAAATGGCAAAAGCAAAGCAGAGGGCAGTTCGTTAACAATTGCTTCTTTAATATGCTTCTCACTCTGCCATCCTCAGTCAAAACAAATGACCTCAGCGGCATGAGACACAGAGGTGAGCGACTCTGATCTTGTTTTCCTGAATGAAGAGATGAGACAGATTTTTAGATGCTGCAACTGTTTGAAATGTTAATGAAAACATGAGGGGAACACCGATAAACACCCATGAGCATGTGTACAGTATGCATGCAAAGTCACAAACATATGAAAAGAAGCAGGCAAAATGCTCTCAAGTACAGTATTTGTTACATTATGGGTGGTCAATATTGTGCACACCACTGTGAGACTGCAGTGAGCAGGGCTGTGCTTCAACTTCTACTGTCTCCTGCGCAATAAGCAGCTCAGCCCTACTGTTTTGGTAAGATAAGGTTGCTCAGGTGGGCTGTAGTTGGCACAGTTAGAGGGGTCAGCCAAGTTCATGAACGAGGACAAGAAGAATTGTGTGATTGATAGCCGTGGGGTATGACAGTTTTGCAACTCAAGCACCATGCACCTTGCTGTCAGACCTTGGTAGTGAAAAAAGAACTAAATCACAAATCAAAGGCCTTGATTTACTGGCCAAACCTTGTAACGACCATCACCTATACAAGCACCTCGAATGAGATGCCTCTGAAAGGGAGCTAGTCATACTCTGAGTGACAGGATGAGGAATTTGCAATTTCAGGGGACCTTGGCATCCAGCCACTGACTCTTCTACACTAAGATAATCCAGCTGAAGAGGTTGGAGCACCAAATAAGAACACCCCCTGGTGGAAAGAGACAACGGGGCCGACTCAGTCAGGACATTGAGAAGGGATAATACCTGCCAGTTCACCTCACTATACACTACACTATACTATACGTATTGTCAATCAAATGTGATCAAGCCACACTCACACAGTAATGAGTGCTAAATAATAACTCAGGATCTTTTATTGCTAGCTTTAAATTTGATTGTTGCTTATTTAGTCATGACTTTTTAATGATTATAAATTAAGTTTTTAGGGGATTTTAGTAGAACTAAAACAATAAAAACTCACTAATATAGAGATATTTTACCTTTCATGTCCCTCTGCCACCATTCTCTGGATGTAAAGCATCCACAGACCAAACATGCTGTTTGTGGATTATTAACATTTCCTTCATCACATATAATGTGTAATCAAGTAGCAATTAGGCCAAGTGTAACGGCCCCATATACATACACATTTAATAAACATCAACACTTTGAGCTGTTCCATTTCCAGTGGTGCAGCACTGCCCAGGACATTACTGAGTGCTACAAGGCAATTAGGTCCTGTGACATCGCTGCAGTTCAAAAATGCAGCACCTCCTTCCATGTAAAAAAACAAAAAACAAGTTGCCCATGCATAATCCTACCATTTTTTCACAATTTTCACTGGTGAGAGTGAGGATCTAAAATTTATAAAATAGATTTTGTGTGGAGTAAAACATTAAAGGTGCAGGAACATAATTACGTTTGAATTTAATAACTGAAACAATGATATATTAAGTGTTGTGTGCCTTTAGATACAACTGAATTACATATTACATGTTAAACATAGCGCCATGTTGTAGACTACTGATATATGCAGTCTCTCTAATCTGTTAAAGGCTGCAAACTCTGTGTCATCAATGGGCTGATGAGCAATCCACTAAGCAACGCAGTGGGACAAAGATACATCTTACCTTTCAGCATGGAGTCACTCAGTGTCAAGTGAGAGTAAAATTGAGATGGATGAGGATTTCCTTTTTCCATAATAACACATAATATGAGAACAACAAGAAACATCATGTTCTTCTTAGACACCACTTTGCTAATACCGGCACCATAATTAGCACATTACACTAACATGCCCAACTATAGTAGAATGGTACTATAGCTGGGCTATGCTAACTGGGGGGCAAATAAAAGTGGAAAACATTGGAATAATGAGATATATGATCCCATTCTCACCATTATGCCTTCATGTTCCCGTCTACTGCTGCTGATTTTCCCTCTCTCTTCATCCAGTATCGTGCAGATAAACACCTGTTTTTGACAGTTATATTGGATTCTTAATTCAAACTGGAGAGGCTCATTAGAGATTTAATGGAGCACAACAAACTCAGGGAGACTTGTGAGCTCCTAATCGAAGGAGGCTGGTTCAGTCATAACAGGAAAATGAGCAGGAGGTGCTGAACCAGTTACAGATTACAGTTTTGACCCAACTCCACACAAAATGTACATTAGGTCATTGGAGTAGTACAGTAAAATTTCAATGAAAAGGTTGGTCTGTTAGTTATGTTGCAATTACTACTGAAGCCCAAAGCCTTGTGCTCATATGAACAATAAATCTCTGCTGACAAAATGTTTGTTGGCTCTGTGTTTGTAAGTGATCTCTCTAGGTACATGGTAGAAATGTAGTAGTTTCCTTCATAATAGTGCATTTGTTACAGTGTTGAATACATTTATGGACTTGTTCTTCTGAATATGTTTGGCATTTTCATTTCACTGAATATTCATAAGTAAACTGTATGAGTAATTGAGATTTCTTGTGGGACAGGATGGAGTAAACATGGAGTTCATTTAAAAGGTTGAAAATAGCATAAGTCACGAGCTTGATTACTCGGATCTTATTGCCCTCTTGATATTTCATTATTATAAAGACACCTTTTATTTAGGGAATTCCAAAAAATAAGAAGTTGCAAGAAATTGATTAGCTTTAAAGCTAAATTAAGATATTATGGAAAAATATTTCCCATGCCAGCTAATATTGCAATATGTTTTAATTTGTTGTATGTCTTACATGTGTGAAAATAGCTGTCCTATAAAAATGTGAAAATTCTCCGTGTCTGGCCTTGAAACTTTCAAAAGACATTTCTGAGGAGTGCTGTCTGGGCAGATGGAGCTACAATGGTAACATGTGCACATGAACACTGAGCGGGATCAAACACTGAAGATTTCCAGTTGACATGGTTTATTTTACCCTAAATAAAAAACATGCAGGTATAAAATATCAATCAGCCATCTGCTTGTCAGACATCTTGTGTAAACTACCAAAATCAAATCATTATTAAAATGTCCGACACCTGGAATCTTCTTGTTGGAAACTACTGCGTTCACTCTGCTTGAAGCGTCTGCTGGTGTTTAACTGACGTAAAAGCTTGAGAAAAGAAATCACATCACAACAGGAAAATCACTGACCAGTAAGAGAGAGTGTTGGAGAGTGTTAACATTATGCCTTTTAGTTATGTTTAGTAAAACAAAGAAAGAAGACATTTATTCACACAATTGTTCACCAAGAGAGGTGGGTGTACTGTCCAAATGTGAGACATTCTTCACACACTGTGCAACTGCAACAAAATGTTTGTGCTCTATTGTTTCAGTTACATTAGTTTCACTGTGCTGTAAAAAGGGTTTGATTATCCATGAGCCAAAAAGTTCCAGTAGATTTACCCCCCTACTGATGAACAAGCTTCAGCACAACAGAGGGAGGTAGTGTGATATGAGTTTATTTTTAATATCACAAAGAGCAAGGTTTTCCTAAGAGACACACTTAGTTTTGCAGCTGCAATGTGATTTATTGCCTGTATGTCACAATCTTTTCATTGTACAGTTTTTTGCACTTTATCTCAAAACAAGCTTTTTTGAAAGCATTTGCATGTGCGGTGTTAAATAAATATGATTAACAATAAAGCTACTGTATCCCATTTGTCCATTGCCCTATCCAACCCAAATTTCACTTTGTCTTTGTTAAAAGATAACATCTAGATTTTTGTTAATGTTATTAAATCACCAAAAACCAACAATGTGTTAGTCTGTGTCTCTATAATTTCAGACTTTCCTATACATTTGCTCAAATTGAAGACAAAAATCTTTTAAAAACTGGTCAAAAATATAACGTCTAATTTTTAATTATGCAAAATAATATCCTAAAGCACTTGGGCGTAGTTTTTAGTAAATAAAACTTTTGTGTGCTAGTGAGTACAGCAAGACGGTGTATGTTGGATCGACTCAAAATAAATTACAGTGCCCCTGTTCATGATAATGAATGACAATGACAATGTCACCAAGTGCAATGCTGTGGTGTTTTTAATAGTTTTTGTACAGCAATGGAGTTTCATGACCCAGAGGAATAAGATGTATCATGATTTGGCCACACAGACAATACTTGTTAGTGGCTTTGTTTTGGTCTTTTGTGGGATTTGTTAATGATAAGAAAAGCAGATAAAGACAAGTTCAAAGTTTGAAATAAAATTTCGAGGCTTTTGAGTTCCAGTGTGTTGGTGAAGCCAGAAGCACATTTTGTCTATTTTTCTTTTTAAACAGCAACATGACGGTCCATTAGGCTCACAGAGTTCTTTTGGGTTATGGCACTTAAATATTTTGGGCATGTATCGAGTGCTACAGGCAATGGTCTGTACTGATCACACCATGCAACATTTAGTTTCCATGGTTTAGGGTTTGCTGTTGCATTCTTCCTTCTGACTGATTTCCCTCCACCCCCACCCAGCCCCTTCACAGCAGAAGTGTTTGGTAAAAAATAAAAATAGAAATACAGACAGCAGTCTTTCTTTTTCTTCCTGCTACACTGCATGAATGTCTGCAGGCGTAGAACATCCACACAATTAGACCACAAGTGGTATGACAAGTCAGTGCCATACCACACCAACGGCACAACACAGTGCCTGGGAACAACTTCGCATCCTGTCAAACAGTGTGTTGTGCTAACTGAAACGCAAAAGGATGAGCAAGGCAGAGTCTGGAGCGTTTACTTGATAGCGATCGAAAGTGACACAAAATCTTGCCTCCACAATAGTGTCATTGTGAAGCAAACCCACAGTAATGGCACTGATCTAAAGGATGCTGTATGTTGTGTGACACCATTATAGTTCATAGCTTCATCATCTTTCATCATTGATTCATTTGTAACTTCACGTGACATTTGTCCCTAATTGTAACTGCAGGAGTTTTATTAGCAACTCTTAGTTTACATCTTGCCAAACAAGATGTCCTTAATTGCTAATTGCTACACTTTTATAATGACAAAAAATATAAAGAGCAATATTTAACGACTTGAGATACTTGTCAGAGAAAGATCATATAATATCTGGAAGTAAAAATAAGCTTAATTTACAGGCTTAGTATCCAAATGTAGTACATTCTCACTGCAGTGTGCAGTGCTCTCTTATTTGTAATAACTTGAATTTGACTGGATAAAAAGATTTTCTTAGACAAGCATCTAAAATATAATTTATAAAACCAAACCTATATTTATGGTTATCATTTTGATATGTAGTTAGGTCTGATTTCTTTGTATTTATAGTTATGATAATCTATGGAATTCATTATTCTAGATGTTATGTTTTTTTATTATATATTCCTCTTTATTCAGTTTACTTTAATCAGAACAAAATAATTGAAGTACTCCATTCTTTCCAATTTCCACTGTTTAATAAACTGTATATAAAACATATGGCATATAAAATGATAAGATAAGAAAAGAAAACCTTTATTAGTCCCTCATTGGAAAAATTGCAGGGCATACAGCAGCAAAGGAAGATAATTTCTTCTTTGAGAAGCAAAGGTAATATAGTATGTTATCTTTTCTATTTACAGCATATTGCATCTATCGTTTTGACTTCCACCCATATATCCATTACTGACTTTTGTATAATTATTTTAGGCAAAATTTGTTGTCTATTACCTAGAGGTGCTGAGATTACAGTTCATTCACTTGAATGGGAAAGTGTGTCCAAACTTTTGACTGGTACTGTAATTCTTCTCAGAAGTACAATATCCAATAAAGGAAGTAATTGCTTTAAATCAAAACTGTCAAAAATAAATTCACGTCTTGCTTAAAAAACCTCCCTGTCATTCATGTCTTGAGAGTATTTGATGTTGACTCATCTTGACTTTATACTTTGTAGGGGAATAATTAATTTTCAGCCTCTTACCATGATATTGAATGAGAATACTTAAAGGGCCCCTGATCCTCTGAGCCTGAAGATATGGAATTGATTGCTAGAGTCTCCTTGAATCTTTGACATTGATTATTGCGTATGTGCCTGGGCTTGATCACTGAATGATGACAGAAAATCATTTCATATGAAGCTGGTTATGTTGTATGCTCTACATGTCATGTGTGGAGTCAGATTTTGCAACTTTTACACGTGGTTACACTACAGTGATTCCCACTATGGGGTTCTGCAGTGTCAAGGGATATGTGGAAAGCTCAACCAATTAACTCAAATAAACTAAACAATTTAAAAGTAAAAATACATTTTACTTATACATTCTATCCACATATTTGAGTTAAGGGGGAAAATAAGCTGCCCAATAGAATTACAAATTGGTGTGATGCGGATTTTACTATATGTACAATAATCAGCTGCGACCTCAAGTCAGTTGTAATACCTTTTAGTTGTCGTTAGCTAAAGTAGGCTAATGGATCAGCAATGGGATCATTGCTCTACTACTGTATTTCTAACTGTAGCTGCCGTAAAACAAAAGGTACATTTGGATTCCCCCTTGTGTTGATGTTCTGAGGATGGGCTGTGTAGACACAGTAACTCACGGATGCTGCAGGTACATTTCAGGCATGCCTACAATGACTCTGATCTGTGCTGACAGACTGAAACTGCTGACAGGACTTCAGTGCTTCCCAGAGCAGACTTGAGTACCGGGACGGACAGATAGTTAGAGAGATAGGCAGATGGGATCTCGGCTCAGCTCTCCCTGTGCTGAGCAGAAGGTCTGAGGCCCGGTCACATTACTTCAGCCTGAATGGAGTTTGTCTCCGAGCTCCTCAGCTGAGTCCTCACCCTGTCACTCCACTCCACTGGGATCTACCCGTGTCTGAGTCTATGCTGGGAGACATCTGTCAACATGTGTAACGCACTCCAGGAACAAAACTAGAGCCTGTACCATGTGGGAGTTAGCTATCAGTGCCAATACATCTCAACCTGCACAGAGAAGCAGGGTGGGTGATAAGAAAGAGAGGGGGAGGCATTAAAAAAAACAAAGACATTGTAGAGTTGTCAGACATTTCTTCAGATAATCTAGTCATTCCTTAGAGCTGAGTCTGAGAGAAAAACTACATAACTACAATAAACCCCATAATCCTAATATCAATGAAAATCCTTTGAGATAGTTGATAAAATATATGATTATATGAGTTTATGGTTCTTAGAGGATCAACAATAACTTGATACAGATTAACATAAATAGATATTAACAATACAGTACAATAAGCAGTATTATGAAGCACAAAAGCTACTGTATTCAATTTTGTAATGTCAAAGTCTGGACAGAAATTTGACATAAACCAGCATCAGCAATATTGATGACTCCAGTGTGCTCTGTCTGGATAATGAATGCTCAGCAATTTGGTGAAGAGACCTTCCAACAGAGGGGAGTGAGTGGTTGACTTATGGTCTGACCCTTTCAGCAGCCTGAAGTCTCAGCGCCTTTTTAACAAACATCTGCCTGATTCAGTATTAGTTAATGCTGAGTGGCTTCTACAGCCTGCCCCAGCTAGGCAGAATAAATGCTAATACATATAATCAATATTTATATGATTAAAGCAGTTATATGTGCAACAATGCAGTACACTCACCTGTGTGCACTACCTTTTGAGATTCACCAGTCAGAGGATGAATGTGGGCTCCAGATCTTGTAGCATCTTGTGGAGTTTCAGTATTCTGCTGTTTATTTTTACTACATAAAATATGCTGATAAAAATAAACGTCTCCTTTTAGACAGAAAGCCACAGCGATGTAGGGTGAGTAGAAATATGAATGTCAAATCACACAGAGCTTCTCCATGTTCTTCATATTTACTCATTAGTGGATGCATGACTGATGACTCCCCTCCGGGTAACATCCTCACTGTCTGGGTAAAACCCCTCAAGTCCTTTCATTTATGCAAGTATTTCTTTTGTTTTATTTTGCAGAGTCAAGCACGGGGTAAATAAGAGATGGCACTGCTCTGAGCTTGTTTTTCCATATTTCTTTCATATATATTTCTGTCATTAAGAGTTCATTGAAATTTGTCAAGGATGCATGTGACTTTTGCTGTACAATAGTCCTTATATGGTCAAATTAATTCATTTTTATTACTATTTCATGCTTTGAATACATGATATATTACTTCCTGATCAGCCGTACACACCCAATGGAATCCAGTTCCTTTATAAAATAAATAAGAAGAAAATACTGATTCCTGACAAACAGTGCGCTGAGCACCAAAATAGATCTTAAATCAGAATCAGAATCAGAATCAGAAATACTTTATTAATCCCAGAAGGGAAATTGCTTTTTGATACAGTTACAATGCTCA
This sequence comes from Nannoperca australis, assembly GCA_036023655.1. Taxonomy (NCBI): domain Eukaryota; kingdom Metazoa; phylum Chordata; class Actinopteri; order Centrarchiformes; family Percichthyidae; genus Nannoperca; species Nannoperca australis. The sequence continues at coordinate 36 of JAVQJD010034264.1, read as the reverse complement.
ATAAAGTTATTGAAAAAAGAATAATAAACAGTAGAA
>JAVQJD010034234.1:0-11165 GCA_036023655.1 Nannoperca australis | reverse complement strand
GTGTGTGTGTGTGTGTGTGTGTGTGTGTGTGTGTGTGTGTGTGTGTGTGTGTGTGTGTGTGTACATGTGGCATTGTAATCCAATTCCTTTGCCAGGGAGAACACCAAAAACTGTACACATCAGTAGCTGCTGTAACTCAAACTAACTTTGGCAACTTTTGAGTCAACGCTGCAACAAGCCCTGTCTGAAATAAATTGAAATGAATGCCCTGTATCGCTGGATCGTTGGAAAACCTATTGTGCTGATATAATATTTCATCTGCCTGCAGTAACATCATACAAGAAATGTTGGAGGGTTCGAGATTCACATTTCAGACCTGTTCAGAGCCATAGTGAGAAGAAAGATGGAGACAGTAAAAGGATTGGGGATGAGGGGGGTTATGGGATTGTAATGTATCAGAGGACTTTTTGATCAGCGTTTAGTAGGCTTAACAGAGCTCTAGATCAATGTAACTGCTAATAGATGCATTGATCTGCATCCGCCACTGCCTGCCCCACATTCTGACTGGCACAAACACCTCCTCACAGACACACAAATCCACATGCTTACAAACACACCCCCGGGGGCGGTCACATAAGCACACTAACAAACACCATAAAAGCGGTAACAATATTCACTGACAACAATGGTTATGGGAATGTGAGAGTCAATCAGCTCCGTGGGGTAATACACTGAAATTCCATGACTTTAAAATACACACACACACACACACAACTATCTATACTGCCAATTAGTCCTCCAATAAAACCGTCCCCAACTGGAGAGTGCACCATAAAGTATAGTGTTATAGCTAATGAACTCTACAACTCAGATATGCAGATAAATGCACACACACTTGCACAAAAAGACACATATGCAGATATAACACACACAGAAAGGCATGCACATTCGAAATATGCTTAGCATTTGCAAATAGAGAAGTAAACAAACATATCCACCACTAACAAAACACACACGTCTGGTGCAGCAGAGATGTGCAGCACTCCTTGGTAAAAAACAAACAAACGCTGCCCCGTTTGAATAAACACATTTAAATGACTGCAGGTTGAATTGGGAGTAAACCCAACACTTAGCTAATTACTCGCTCTCTGTCTGACTTTAGCTTGGCCCTCACTGACCACACGCACACATGTAAACAGACACACAGACACTGCTGGATAAAGACCTGGATAAAAGGTGTACTTTAAATTAAAGAAAATTTCATAAAACTAAAGCAAATCAGGCAAGGAGACATATTAGTGCATGCATTACGCTACCTGATGTTACAAAGGGATTCATGAAGAAAATTAGAGAGAGAGAAAGAGAGAGAGAGAGAGAGAGAGAGAGAGAAAGAGAAGCTCAACCTTGCCTTTTACAGGAACACTTTATATACACCTGACTATCTTCTGAAGCTGATTTTGTTCTTCTAGGTCTAGGGAATAAAACAGGCTGAATACAATTCTGTTTTCATGTACATGTGTGCGCACCACACACACACACACACACACACACACACACACACACACACACACACACACACACACACACACACACACACACACTCCATCTCACACACAGTCAAGAAATAGTTCCCAATCACATATCTCTCCTCTGATTTGAGGCAGAGAAAAAGCAATTTATTAAGCTGCCTCTTAGGAGCTGGACTCAAACTAAACTGCTACACTGGCCTACTTAGACACACACACACCAAAGATTCCTTGCTTCTTACCAATACACTCATTCACACTTATATACAAATACAGACTCTAATAATGCTTAAAGAGCTCCCAGAAGAGCATAATCAGTAATCCAATGAATATAGCATCTAATGGAACTTGCAGTCCATTATAATTTGATGTGATCCGATCTGACACTAACAACCAAGCACCGTCCCTACACACCAGATGGTCCAAGGGTGGCTCTGTTGCTAAACCTATCCAGGAGAGGCAGCCAACTTCTCATGACAGGTCTTAAGCTTTCATCTGACCTCTTCTTTCATTCTTAACCATGCCAAAACCACTCCGACAGGCTGAATCTAATGAAGGCAAGGTGTGCATCTCTGCTGTGCACCAAAATGTTCATTTAAGGGATTAAACTGAGAGCTGGCGAAAGGAGAAGGTGTGTAAGTGTGTGTGTGAAGGTGTAAATGTGAGAGTGAGAAGGAAAGCCAGATTGCAATGAAAGTAGTCAAGCAGGGAGACAAAACCCAAAATCTGGTCTGATCCTCGTATATTAGCCTGAAATACTGCAACACTGCACAGCATATGCCCTCATTAATACACACAGATGCACACATAATAACACACACGTTTTATTAACACTCTTGTAGACCGGGTACACTAATATCATGTTGGATTCATTAGTTTGGTCTTGCAACCAGCACAAAACCCTGTAACAATTAACATCTGACACATGCAACTTACCAAAAAATACATACACATGCATGCATACATTTTTCCTAAATATCAATATACACACACACACACACACACACACACATTCTCTCTCTCTCTCTCTCTCACACAGAGGAGCTCCTAATTTCATTCCACTAATACAGTCTCAGTATTTACAACCTGCTTGAGAAAACATGTTTCTCCTTAATTAGATTAAACAAGAGTGTGTGCCTCTGTGTGTGTGTGTGTGTGTGTGTGTGTGCGTGTGCGTGCTCATTTGCATGCGTGGAACAACAGGTGAGGCAGGGAAGGAGACGGCGCTAGACAGCATGAGGAGAGAGGGGGACAGACGGCAAGAGTGAGAGAAGGAAAGAGGGAGAGACTAGACCTTCATTCTCTATTCAGGGAGGTGGTGTAGATCGTTGGCTAAATAAATTAGAGTCTTGCGGCTGTGGATACCACACTGCCATATGTCAGAGAGAGAGAGAGAGAGAGAGAGAGCGAGAGAGAGAGAGAGAGAGAAAGAGAGAAGGAGGAAGCGAGAGAAAAGACCGGTGGTGAGGAAGAAATAAAATCTGTTTACTGCAGTAAGTGCGAATAAATATGTACAATAGGCAACAGAAACAGATGTGGCCTCAGCTAAGAGGAAGTGTTGGGATGGAGGAGAAGGAGGGGAAAGGGTGACAAGAGGAGAGGACAGGAGCTAATCCAGCAGAGTTGAACTGAGACCAGAGTTAAGCGCATATAAGCTTGTACTCTACCCTGGGCCTTTACAGCACACACACACACACATACACACACACACACACACACAGGGAGTGAGGGAGAGATTAATACATCTGTATAATTTAAGCATTTGGATTAGCATAAGTGAGAGAAAGTGACGGTTGATGCGTTGGATGACCTTGTCAGTGACTTGGCTAAGTAGACTACAAACCCAGATATTAGAACTACAGGACCCCTAAACTCTAAATAGCCAACCAGCCTTTAGCCAACTGCCAGACTGCTGTCGCAAACTTCACAAAGCCTTTCTACCACTCAGTCTATAATGGTGGACATTTCATTCATTTAGGTGATGGCACTTTGCTCCTTGTACTTTGCAGTTGGTTTGATTTGAGGGCAGGACTTTTTGCCCCCCCCGGGACAAATAAAGTTTTTTTAATTGAACTGAATTGAAAAAAAAATCCTCTGCCTTCAATTCTTTTCAACTGAATGCTAGCTTAGCTGCTAAACCGTTAAAGATTGTGTTACATTGAAGACATACAAGATTATGTTGATATTGAAAAAAACACCCCAAGAGTCTAAAATACGGCAACACTGACACACAACTATAGTAGACTCATATTAGAGTTTTGAAGCCAATACCGATTTTAAATATTGACAGTGCTATATAATTTCACTCTTGAATGTGACATTTTCAATGTGTCCAAGTTACTCACGCACTCACTAGATAATTTACCTACTTCCTGCAAAACCTCAGTGCAAAACACTGAAGGTGTTGAAGGCAACATTTAAGGACACAAACTTCTTTATTAATAATGAAATGGTTTTAGATGCAATTAGATGCATGACACTGATCCAGGAACCCAGGTAAACAACACCCAGAAAATCATCATGAAAAATGTATCCTCCGCGGTGAATGGCCCATAAGTTACCCAGTGTAACTATTGTAGGTTTGGCAGACTTTTTTTTTCTGATTCAGTGCTTGACTCTAAAATTGAAAAAAGGAAATGTGATGGTTCTATTTTAAAATGTAATTACTCAAACCTAATACACTTTGATTCATCATAGGTTTGAATCAAATCATCTAAGAAGGATAACTATGCACCCCTACTGGAAAACATTTTTATATTTTCACAGGGCACTTGCTGGCAAATTAATTACCATCCAGGCAAATTCCTCCACAGCGGTTCTTTGTTGAGGTTAGAGCTGTTCTACCCTCTGCCTTTCTTACATAGACTTCCCTTATTGTCATTCTGTGTCTGTATTAAATACAAGGGCACCACAATCAGGCAGACACGTATACACAGACGCTCGCAGACACACACACACACACGGCAGCGCAGCATCTAGAGGGGATTAAACAGCTTAGACATTGATTAGACACACCTGAACCCAGGAGGGAAGGAGGGATAGACAGCAGAGGAGGCGGTAGAAGGGAGCAGGGGGTGGTGCATGTGGTGGTGGGAGTGTGTGGGGTGTCTAAAAGCATCTTGGGAGAAGAGAGAACAGAAGAATGGGTGGAGAGAACAGGCGTCAAGGGTGGGGTTGGGGGGGAGGGGGGTATCACATGGTCATAACCAGGGTGTAAATGTCTCCGAACATGTCCTCTAGGACGGAGTGAGTGGCAGAGGGAGATAGATGGAGAGGAGTGGAAGTGCTGTGTGCACAGTCAGAGAGGTTTTAACACTCCTGCCTGGGGCCAAGGTGTGAAGACACGCACTCACATAGATATTCCCTTCTCCCCATAATATATACATACAAACACACAAGTAAAACCTCAGAATAGACCTTTTCTACAACAATCAACATTCTACCCACAACTATTCCTATATAAAAAGGCCAGAATAGAGCCTGGAGTCAATGATACATATCCGTGTCTATTTATAAAGTCCTGCAGCCTACACTGGATTGCAACACAAAGAAGCATTCCCCCTCTGCTTTTAGCTCTCTTGACTCTTCCATCAGCCTCTCGCTCCTCCATGAATAGAGGAAAAAGTTTTTTCTTTACATGATACCCACTTTTTTTTTTCTTCTTTCTCTTTCCATAAAACGTGTGTTTTGGAAGTACGTCTTCCCGAATGAGCCAAGGGAGGGTGTTAGGAAAGTCAAAGACAGCAACAAAAACTGCAGAGTTTCAATTTGTGTGTATGAATAAACTGGCAACACTTTCATTTGCAGGTTCATTTCATGCATCTTTCTAGCAAATTTGGAGTTAAAGAATCCCCAGAAATGATTGCCTTCCTATTAGGGAATTACTGGCCTGAAAAGAAAAGTTCTCCATGTATTATTCCTTTTCTATCCAACAAATACCAGAATGTTATATTTGCTTTTCCTCGCTGGTTTTCTCCATTTTCCTACGAAGTTTGAAAAGAGAAAATTATCCAAAATTTCCCTTTTCTTGTAAACACCTGATCACAATTCACAATTTATGCAGAGACACACACATACACAGAGTGCACATGACAGACGGCAGTATAATATTAAGGTTAGAGGGCCAGACGTACAGTACATGGGCCTAAATGAATGAATTCATGAGTTATTTGTTTATCTATGGATGCTCCGACTGTGAACAGCTGGTAAACACTGCTAAGTCTCTGAGAGAAGATGTACTTAAGAGACAAACATAAACATTTATTCACTTCAAGCATAACCACACATACACACACATGCGTGCTACCCTGACCCAATTTGTTTATGCATATCTACGGTTGGTCGGCTGCAAGGCACCCGTTTACTCCTTTACTCCTCCATACTTTTACCTCTTCATCACAGAGAGGAAAATGATGGCTAATGTACTTATAATCTGATTATATGATTATATAACTACTGCTGCTAATCTTACAGTCTCTCTCTCTCTCTCTCTCTCTCTCTCTCTCTCTCTGCCTTTCTCTGGGATGATCAGTGATTTATGTCTTTAAAAGGAAGTATAAAACCAAAAGCAACGGGTGAAACGAACTGTGAGATTAAACTAACCCTCCTCCACGACGTCCTCTCTCACCCCTCCTCTCTAAATTATCTAAGAGCTGTAATTAAAATTTGCACTTTGGTTCTTGCATGGTGCTAACAAGCAGGCCAAGACACACACACGCACACTAAATTAGAGATAGTTGAAGCTCAACTAATCATCTGAGTCAGTAGGCAATAAAAAGTGGTAGGAAAAAATGTTTGTACAATTCTGAATTAAAAGAATGTAATGTAATTTACTGTAGTGTGCCTCAATAGTTTCAATGATGATTCTTTTCAGCCTTAATTTATCTTCTAACAAACAAAATCCTATTTGTGTGTAAGAGCTAAAAGACGAAGATCCAATATGTGAACTTCACAGCTGTGTCTTCCAGCATAAAATTCGCACTTCCACAGAAATCTTTCACCAGCAGATGATAAAGCTCTTGATAATTTAAGATTATGATTATTATTATAGTGGTATAATCAGAAAACACAGTTTTTGGAGTTCAGAGTGTGTCTGACATCAAGGAAAACATTCATCCCACAGAGATAACAAGTTAACCAGATGCAGCTTCATCCTCCTTAGCTACAACTCAATTACTTATCATCAGAAAGCAAACCACGCCGTGCTGATCCACCCAAACAAACAAGCCAGGTTCAAACAACAACCAAAGCTCCTACAACACAGACATTGAGGCTTATATGCCTGTCATGTTGCATGTCTTGTGGCTCTCGACTGTTAGCTACAGTTTGTAACACCTGCGTCAATGTGCCAGTATAATCCCATCATTACAACTATAAGGAGGTCTCAGAGGTATTTATTGTAAAGCAGAAAGTACATCCTACCTGTCTCTTCCCCAGCTCCTCTAGAGACACACAAAAAACTAAATTTTGTCAGCTCCATCATTCAACCACATTCATATTTGTTATCGAACGCTTCAAGCCCATACTGTGCCGTCTCCTTTGAAAGTTTTACAATGGCTTTGCTACACTGGCTTCACAGATACCAGACAATGCAATCCCAGGTCCAATTATAAGCATCAAGAACGACCAGTGTGTTCTTGTGATGTGTTCATCATTTTGGTGGGGAACAGACAGGAAACAGGTAAAATAACTTAAATTATTTCCTCTCACATTGCTCAGTCTGCCGCTCACCAAAACTGGATGGCGTCTCAGAAAAAGAAATTTCACCTCCAGTGCGCTCGGCTCAACAATGAGACTTACCTAATTTGAAATGTCCAATCTTTTTGTTAGGAGCTCTTAGCAAATACTTCCCACTGATGCCACAGGCCTTTTTTGGGTTTTTGGGTTGCAGCGGAGTGGGCAAAAAGGATAATAATAACAGTGGCAATGGCACTCTCAAGAAAGTGTCATCTTAGTCTTCTCAACCCATTTGGAGATGGCATTTTCGACATATCGCACAAAGGCTTCTCCGGTACTGGTCAGTCAACATCACATCAACGTCAACATACCACATTTCAAAAAATAGTTTAGAGGTCACAGATTCGTGGAATTAAAGATATGCTGTACTTTTAAGGGACTTTTATTAGATCAGACCTAGCAGATGTAACTGGTATTTATTTGATACTTGTAAGCATTAACAGGTGCATAACAAATTCCATGAAAAACAACTGCTGTATCGAGCAACATTCGGAAGTACATATGTACAGTCAGGTCCATAAGTATTGGGACATCGACACAATTATCATTTTTTTGGCTCTATACAACACCACAATGGATTTGAAATGAAATGAACAAGATGTGCTTAAACTGCAGACTTCCAGCTTTAATTTGAGGGTATTTACATCCAAATCAGGTGAACGCTGTAGGAATTACAACAGTTTCTATATGTGCCTCCCACTTTTTAAGGGACCAAGTATATTCTATATCCTCACTAATAATAAATGCCTACTTTAGAGAACCGTGCCAGTTTCTTTGTACAAATATTACAGACAGAAACAAACTGAAAAGCCACTGAATTCTCCAGGCTCTCAGCTTAGATGTTTAAATCCTAAACATATAATATTATGTGTGACGTGTGTTTGGATGAGACCTGTTAAAACATATTGGTTGTAGGCCAGCAGCAGAATTAAATAGCCAGAGGGAGAAAAGTTGGGCCAAGGCTTTTTCTCTGCTTACAGAAATCTAATATCTGTCATTGCTCCTGCTGCTACGGGTTTACAGTTTTGATAGCCTGCTTGTTAACAGTGGACTTCTCGATTTGTGTGTGTTTGTGTTCTATCTGCAGAGGGTGAGATATATTTATAGACGCAGTACACGTCTACACTAAAGTGAGGCACATCAGCAAAAGGTAAACCCACCCACACCAACACAGATTGCTATACACTGGAGAGCATTATAGCTTCAAGACGTTTACACCTCAGAGACACAACCCCCTCTTACACACACACACACACACACACACACACACACACAAACACTTGCACATCAAATCATTGGCAAAAAGTGTGTCTGAAATAAATAACACACTAACATTCCAACACAGGCTTTAACACAGTAATTGTGCTCATAAAGTGGCATTATGGCAACATGGTGTGACCAGTAAGATGCCATCCTTCTGCCTTTGCGGAACCTGTGATTGTAACCCAGTATGCCACGCTCCCAGGCTGCCCGTGATTGGCTGATTGAAGCAGACTAATGAATGAGTGCGTGAAGAAGCTGGAGATTCTGGTCTGATTAATGTGTTTTCCTCAATGCCAATTAAACACTGATTACACAAATTAACAACTCTGGGCCACCATAATCACTAAGTGCTCACACAGAAACTGGCGTTGATGGAATGAGCTACAAACATACGCACCCACACACACACACACACACACACACACACACACACAGCTGGAAGGCACCACACCCCATTTGTCCTTCTATCCTTGCCTAAAGCCCCGTCAAATGCTGCCAGGCCTGGCAGTTGTTATAACCTAATGCTTTTAGCTGCATGTCGTCCAAGATAGAGTTACCGACCACATTCACCAAACACCCTTTCCTCTGACTCAATTGCTCTCACACACATGCACGCACACACGCACACACACACAAGGAAAAAAGCCGTCATCTAGAGCCATGCAACAGTACACATGCATCGGGTCTCAGACAGACAGCTGGTGCCAGAGGGTGCAGTTAGTGGATCCCCCCTCTGGGATGGGTTACCACCTCCTTCCCCTTGTATGGAGCCAGAGGGAAAGAGGGACAACGAGAAGTGAGATTAAAGGGAAGGAAATCGGGACATGAGAGGGGAGGGGGGGGGGGGCTGACAGACAGAGCAAGAGTGGGAGAAATGAAAAAGGAAAGTTTCTGCAGACTGAATGTAATGTGACACCACGGGGGGGGGGGGGGGATTACAGCATGGAAAGACACAGTCAGTCCATGAGGGGAGAGAGGGCATGAGAACGAACAGGAGAGGGAGAAAACATGAAGGAGGATTCGCAAAACTCCTTGAAATTTGGAAACTACTGGAGGTGTAAAGCGTGTATGCTCAGATGCACTGAGCCTTTCTCCTTCTCTCTCGTAAAGCTAGTTGTGACCACACTTTTGAGTGTGTGCATAGATGTGTGTTCTGCCTGTGTGTTCCGACAGATATGTGAAAACTGAATACAGTTGCAATTGTGCTAACATGAGAAAAACCACTGACCACCTCAACTTGTGGCTTGCTGTCTGGTCAGCACATAAACCTGCTTCTGGTTTGTGTGTGTTCAGTTAACTTGTTTGTGTGCTTTGATAAGTGTGTGTGTATGTGCAACACAATGCAGTTTACTGTTTCAGCAGAATTGAAAAACTGAAAAATAAAACAGTTTTTCTCCATCCTAGTGGATCCATATACAGTCCTCTTAAACCCATATGTGTGTAGGCCGGTTGTACACTTATGTGTGTGCGTTTGTATTTGTGTGTCTCTGTATAACTTTGATAGATGCCATAGTCTGCTTTTGCTCACAGTTGGCTTATTCAAAATTCATCTACATTTTTGTATACACAGAGCTTTACAGTGCAAGTATTTAACTTATTTTCCCCTAAAAATAGATGTGTTTGAATCGTAAAAATAATTAGCAGCCAGTTAATTTGACAACCAACCGTAATCTCCCTGCCCTGCTAATCGTTCAAAACGTCATCACACAACAAATCCTGGTGGGCCAGTCGCTCTGTAGGCCGCTCGAGCAGCCCATAATACAAAAACAAGAGCTGGAGCGACGCCTCGTCCGCCCATTATGATTATGCACCAGCCCACATCATCAAGATTCCTCAATACCAGTTCAGCTATTAGTCAACGTATAGCAGCTGAAGCTGTGAGAACAACAGTGTAGGGTCTGGGTTTGGCTGGATATTTAGCTATTTCAGGTGCCATTTTTTTAAACAAGTCAAATTTTTCATGAAGTCGATGTGCTCTTCGATGTCACTTTCCACAAAGTAACCAGTCAGAGCCTGGATGGGACGGGACATTTAAATGGTTCTGATTATTAACAAGTTAGTACTTAGCATTATGTAGCACACTGTAGACCATTTTTCTTGCACAAGGATTTAATGAAGGAACAAAACCTACAAAAATTATAAATGTTGTTTCTTCAACGATTGTATTGTCTTACTGGAAATATTATACTAGTGGTAGGCTATATGTCTGTATAGTATAATGTTAGGATATAGTAACACTATTTAATGAATATATTATTATTATATTAACACGATACTATTTTATGAAATTATATTTTGTATTTGATGTTATAATATCAAAGTAATACACAAATGTATACTAGTTACTCATCCAGGTGGATAATGTGTCTGCAGTGGACAGATGTAGATTTAGCCAGTGCCATTGTGCCAATGTGTGCTCCTTCTAGCCAGCCTACTCCTTGTTCACATAAAGTGTGGTGTGGGTGATGCTGGTGTATTGTGTATCCGCCTCTGGTTCAAAAACTACAAGTCCCACATTCCACAAGCCGCAATGTGCCAATCAGAGTAGAGTTTTCTGTGATGAGAGTTTTCACTTCCATAGTTGTTGCTATTTAGCGGAATTTCGGGAGCAGGAACACACCCCCATTACGTCAACCACGTCACTACGCCATTTCCGTATAAATACTCTACGTAATCATCCCTCGTCCTCTCTCGATTACT